>CALSBZ010046918.1:5898920-5933878 GCA_943591055.1 Gobionotothen gibberifrons
TGCGTCAGTGAAACAGGTGTCCCTCTCTGCGAGGTCCGCTATACGCCGCATAGAAGCACTGTCGGACGCTGTGCAGCGGGTAATTATCAAGGGTCTCAGTCAAGCCAATTACTTTTCCTTAGCCATTGACGAGAGCACTGACAGTACAGATGTAGCCCAGTTGTGCGTCTATGTTAGATATTTTGATGGATGCCTGTGTCATTCACTCTCAACATGGATAAAGTACAATAAGCATTCTTCAGGTGTAGGTAGATTCTCTATTCGGACATTATAGCCTATGTGTGCGACTGTCGGTCCGATGTTGTAAAAAAAAAAAAAAAAGACAGACAGACATTTATTTTATTTTTATTCTTAAAATTATGGGCCAAATATTATTGCTGGCGGGCCAACAATGGCCCGCGGGCCGCCTGTTGCCGACCCATGCTCTACATGCTCCCCCTTGGCAAAATAATTCGTCGCCACAACCTTCAATTTCACTGCTACGCCGATGACATCCAACTTTATATCTCAACAAAAACCATCACCCCCACAACACACTCCACTCTCACCAACTGTCTCTCAGAAATAAAAGCATGGATGCAAACAAACTATCTCCAACTGAACAGTGCCAAATAGTGTTAATTTCGTTGACTAAAACAATGACGAAATATGTTCGTCAACGACCTTTTTTTCCATGACGAAAACGAGACGATGACGAGACGGCACCGACGGCAGTAAACAATAACTGGAAAAAAAAAACACCACAAACCTGACCAGATACTCTCTGCAAAGCTGCATTCTTAATCATTCAACCTGTGTTTTTCATCAAATAAGGACAAGATATAATCTTATTGTGAAATAAGTTTGACTAAAATGACAAAATTATTGGTTTTGGCTAGACTAGTTTGACTGAAATGTTCTATATAATCTGATGACTAAAAAAGATTCAACAGTTTTCATTGACAAAAAGTAGACTAAAATAATTAGTTTTCTTTGACTAAAATAAGACTAAAATGCTCAGACTTTTAGTCGACTAAATCTTGACTAAAATATTTACTGTTTTAGTCGACTAAAATAAGACTAAAATGCTCAGACTTTTAGTTGACTAAAACTTGACTAAATAAAAACAGGATGAAGGTGACTAAATATGACTAAAACTAAAAAGGAAATTTAACACATGACTAAGACTAAAACTAAATAAAAAAATAGCTGACGAAATTAACACTAGTGCCAAATCAGACATCATCATCATTGGCCCCCCATCCCGTATCAAAGACATCCAGAATTTCAACTTCACCATTGAGAGCCACACTCTATCCCCCCCCCTCACATCCGCAACCTCTGAGTCATTTTTCGACAGTCAGCTCAAATTCAACCACCACATAAATCACATCACCAGGGGCCTCATTTATAAAGCGATATATGCTCAAAAAATGGCATACGCCAGTTTCTACGCAATGTTTGCGATTTATAAAATACTAACTTGACGGGAAAACGTGTGGTCCTCCACGCAAACTCTAACCCATGCGTACGCACTAAGCACAAACACGGGAGAGACGAGAAACTGCGACACCGTCGTTGGCAGAAGGAAGAATGGAGAGAAATATGTGGAAATCTTACCATAAATAAAATGTTACGTCTCATTTATAATATATGAAGAATTCATTTTCAAACATTGATTAAAGCCAATCTTTAAATGATTTAACAAACGCCTGTTTGAGACTCCTCAGTGCACACAAAAACATAACTTGGAGAAATAAATAAATACGGATATTTAAAACCACCTCGAATATGTTGTGTTAATGTTATGAAATGTTTTCTCATAAATGTAAGCAGGAGGACAGAATTACGTCTAAACTGACGCCGTTTTGCATTTCTATAGGTTATAGATACGAGCATGGTTTTATATACTATCATGTTTAATCGAGTCGGTTGTGATTTATAAATGGAAACAGGCGTAGGAAGTGCCATACGCACTTTCCTCGCCGGTACGCAATGTTTGGTGAATCGGGAAGTGGCAGAAAATGTATGGACCTATTTTTCGGACTTCTACTACGTAAGCAACCTTCCCACGTCAATCCTACGCACGGCGTTATACATGAGGCCCCAGGACCGCCTTTTTCCACCTCAAAAACATTGCCCGTCTCCGCCCATAACTCTCCTCCTCTGCTGCTGAAACCCTGATTCATGCATTCATCACATCACGACCCGACTACTGCAATAGCATCCTCTACGGCAGGGGTTCCCAAACTTTTTCTGTCAGGGCCCCCCCTTTGGACAAAAAAATAAGTCGGGCCTCCCCAACACAAATAGTCAGGCTCAGTGGCGGCGCTAGATATTTATTTTGGGGTGCTGCGGGGTAGCTTGACGTTTCATAGAGGGTGCTCAAACATTTAGGGTTTCCCATTAATGTACCGGGCGCTACAGTGGACATTTCTACTGCAACAATCCCCACGCAAATACACATTGTGACAGTTACAATGAAGGCTCGAGGCATATAGGTGTAAGCAGGGGTAAAGTGCTATTTTTATAGGTGGTGTGTGGACCTCACATAGGGGGGTCCGGGGGCATGTTCCCCCGGGAAGATTTATTTTTAAATATTGAAGTTAAAAGCATCAATCTGGTGCACTTTGAGAGCAAAAAAAAGAGATCTATGGATACATCTCTCAACACCCATATGAAACAGAACTGTTAACAGATTTACTTTTTCTTTATGGATATTTTACAAATCACCCTTTTAAACTTTATTCTTTTTTTACTGTCATATAGTATTTCATACCTGTTTTTAATTTATTCTCTTCTTTTTTTATAACTATAATGATCATATAAACGTGTGCCTCGGAAATAATTGTTTACATTAATGGTGACCAAAACGTTTGAGACCCACTGAGATAACTTATACTAAAGTTAACTATCTAAACACTCAGAGAGTCCTTTAGTTCACTGAGTCTCTCAGTCTGACAGGAGAGGACTCTCCTCCACTTTGTTGTTGAAAAAACTCTTTATATCCGTTAGCGTAGCTCGCTAGCACCAGAAGCTAACAACTACGATCTCCGGTACCGGTGCGCCCACTTCAGTGCACGCACACAAAATGGCTCGTTCCACACACACACAGAGCCGAGCTTTAATGAAACACAGAGACCCAGACGTAATAGTACTGTATCATATTATTTTCGAATCAATAATTTTTGAAATTATGATTTTTTCTTTTTTAATAACCATTTTTCCTCCTGGTCTCTCGCGCCCTGTCATGCCTCTGTGCCCCCCACTTTGGGAACCACTGCTCTACGGCATACCATCCACCCTCCTCAATAAACTCCAACATATCCAGAACTCTGCTGCCCGCCTCCTCACCCACACCCGCTCCCGAGACCACATCACTCCCGTCCTCCAGAACCTCCACTGGCTCCCCGTCCGTCAAATAATCCACTTCAAAGTCCTCCTCATTACTCACAAAGCCCTCAACAATCAGGCTTGATCTGGCTACGCTATAATATGGGGAGACTGCAAGATTTCTTATATTAAACTTTGCCTATAAAAATGCCTATACCATTTAACCCTTATGTTGTGTTCAGCAGAATTGTTGTGGGTGACTCAGGGTCAAATTTGGACCAATCAAGATTCATCTTTGGCAAACTTTGACAAATAATTGACCATTCCATGTATTGTTTCAAGCTCACCTTTGTCTTTGGGTGGCTCCATGTCCCTTACAGCTGCAATCTTGGCTGGATCAGGTTTCATGATCTGGCATCCATGAAGTAGCAAGCTCCTGCTAACTTGGCTGTGATGTGATCAAGGGTAGGTAAGGGGTAATGTGGTCGCTTAATGACCTTGTTTAAGTCCTTAGGGTCGAGGCACACTCTCAGCTTGCCTGTGCGTGGCTTTTCTGCTGCCACCATGGCGTTTACCCACTCCGTTGGCTCAGTGACTGTGACGGAGCGGATCACATGAGTGACTGACTCCGCCACTGACAGCCGACACACACACACACACACTATGAACCATGCAATTTCTTATTTATTTTTGTGTTTGTTAATTATGGGGAATGATTATGTTAAGAGGTAGTTAACCTGTTTATGTTTGGGTCGGATTTTTATGTTGACAATGTGGTTTGGAGTTTAATTGTTGTCACCTGTTGACGGTAAGCCTGGTGGGAGGGGCTATGGGTTAATAAGGGACGGGGTTGGCCCTGGAAGGGGAACTCGGGGAATGTTGCAGAGAAGGCAACAGCTGGGACGTGTTCGAGAGATCGTTGCAGAGAAGGCAACAGCTGAACACGTTTACTCTCCGTGAGTGACGGGCGGTCTGATTTGGACGTTTTTTTTGTTTGTTTAAGTTGTGCTGGTTCGCTATTTTTTTTTTTTGCTGCTGAAAATAAAGTTTTGGAGCTTAACCCAACCGACTAGGCCAGTGTTTTCGGACGGACAAATAGAGCCCTGTCACAGTGACCTTCAGGATTATCTGCTGTTTCTCCATGTGTTTTAGTTCCTCTTGTAGTCTATGGGAACACGTCTTGGTGGGTGGATTACAGGTACTGCCTTTACTATTCCTTTAAAAATATCTGCAAACTCATCCATAATCGGTAACTCTGATGTGCCAGTTATGGATAATATGAGTTTAATAAGTCCAAAATCAAGGCATGCTTTTAATCCTATACTGGGGGTGCCTGTGTGTCAACGACATGTAGCTTGATCATTAGCTGAATGTCCTTATACTGACACTTTTTATACTGCATTTGCATCTAACAACAAGCTGCTCACCACCATATCCATAAAGTTGGCGAGTTGATGGCTGTAGTGTATGCTGTATTCCCAATCTTCTGAACACACGTGTGGGAATGACATTAGCTGAGGCTCCAGTGTCTAACTTAAAGCTGACTGCAGATCTGTTAGAACCAACTTGTGTGTCTGCAAATGCTTGCTCCTTAACGTCAACATTACTTCCCTGAGTCACTGCATCAATAAACAAATCTTCATTGTCTGTATTTTTGTCTTTCTCATTTTCACTTGCATGTATTCCTTTCCCCTGTCAGAATATTACAGTGATAGCAGAGATACTATTGTGACTTTAGAAAACTAATGACAAGTTTAAAATGTTTTCTAAGATGTATTTATTCATTTTATTTGTTCCTCCATTTCTATTGCTTTGTGTGATAATGGTGTCCATAGACAGTGGTGTCAAGTAACTATTTTAACTCAAGCACTTTATTTAAAGTTCATTTAGAGGTACATTACCTTTTTGCTACTTTATACTTCTACTTCGTTACATCTCAGAGGCATGTATATTTTACTGCCCTACATTATTCTGACAGACAGCTTTTGATACAACTTTGACAGCAATCAATCTTGAAATATTTTAAGTGCTTGCTTTTAAAACTTTAGCTTTATTGCGTAGTTAAAACCATAATGTAGGATTCCTTATAATACATTCACACCAGATTCACACATAGATACAAATAAAAAGAGCTCTGCTGCCATCTTGTGGTCTGCAGACTGAACATGTGCTTTGTAATATCTCTAACAACTACTTTAATGACATGTAATACATCTTATTTGTGACATGCATATAAATCCAATTCGATATCACGATTAAATGTTCTATATTACTGCACATGGCTTTTCATCAATGAATACATGCAGTAAATACATATGAACTCTCTTTTATTATTTAGAAAGTGCTTCAGAAATCAATAACATAAATGTCTTGACATTAATTTATAAACCAAAATAAATCAATTGTATAGCTCTAGCATCCCTATATCTGTGTGTGAAATTGTTCCATCCTCAAAAACTAAAAACTAATGCTTCTGCGGTCTAGCTGCAGCTTCTAGCAACGGTCTTCTGTTAAAAAAAGGACACTGAATGTCCTGAATGTCACAAACATGACTTGAGTCTGAACCTTTATATATACAGTCTATGGTCTGAACACAGCAGACAACAGGAGTATTTACAACAGCATATAAAACCAAAAATATTGCATGTGGGTGCACACTTATATTCTCTGTCTTACTGTTACATAAATCCCATGATTGTAGGAGATTAAGTTAGCTTCATCATATCTCAATCAGTGATTAAGTGAATAATAAAGTTTCTATCAGGTTACTATCAGCCTGTCACTCATTATTTTCATGGAGGAGGCGGGGCTTGGAGGAACAGAGGAGACTGTGATCGTGGAAGCTTTTTTCCTCCTGCCTTCACAAACTTTACACACGTATGTATCGTCTGACAATAGCAAGAGGACATTCATACTCTGCAATCCAAGACTTAATTAAATCCACCAAAAACCCGACATGATTGTAACGGGAGTATTTCTTTAAAACATAAATCCCTGTGTGTCTGAGCCACAGCGACACTGACTGATTCAGAGCGGGTCCTTCTGCTGTTGGTTCTGGACTGGTGTTCTTGTGTTGGTGGATAAAGCAGACTGCTCCGTGTTTGGTGTCGCTGTGCCGCTTTCACGTTTGTTCCCTGATCTCTCACTGACCGATTTGATATTCAAGTGACAGAAATTATTATTATGTTCTGTCACTGCATCGATGCAGAATCATCCACGTCTGCATCGCGATGCATCGTAGAAACGATTAATTTGAACACCCCTAATGCTTCACTACTTTGAGCAGCAAGTTGCTGTTAATTCTGTTAACAGACAACATAAAAAAGTGTATTAAGGACCTCATTACCCTCTCCCACTGTGACTTTGACATGAGTACAGAATTTACTTTATGATCACTTAAGGTTATTTCAAGGGTTCCTGATTGGGAGATCTCTCTCTCTGAGGACAGTATCAGGTCTGAGGCAAGGGCGTTTCCTGGACCTGGAACCATTCGGGGCTTAGCCCACAGTGGCGGCGCCAGAGATTTTCTTTTGGGGGTGCTGTGGGGTAGCTTGACGTTTCATAAAGGGTGCTCAAACATGTTGGGTTTCCCATTAATGTACCGGGCGCTACAGTGGAGTTTTCTACCGCAACACTCCTCCTTTCTACCGCAAAACTCTCTCTCGCTCGCTCAATCACACGAAATGCGCTATTGCCACACACACACAGAGCCGAGCTTGAATGAAACACAGAGACCCAGAAGTACTTGTACTGTATTTCCATGCAACTCTCTGATTGGTCTGGTGTCTAAAGCCCCGAATGCCCAGGCCAGGTGACGCCACTGGTCTGAGGGTTAGTAGTTGCAAATCAAACACTTCAGAGAAGCATGCATATGATTCTACTTCTCTAATGAATAGGACTCGCCCAATATGATACATTTCTTCTCCATGCGTACATTACTCTTAGTACAATACATCACTAAAAGTAAAACATCTGGAATCTAACAGGGCCAATAATAATGGGTTTGATCTGGCAAAGCCACAGTTCAGTCCATGCCAGGTCCAAGCCCTCCGTCGGGGGTCGGCTGGCAGGTTAGGCCTCTCCTTAAATCACAGCCCACCTCCATCCTCTCCATTTCTCTGTGAATGCAGACATTAAGCCATGTCTCTGACACTGCCAACACAACAGATTCACAAATAAACACAATCTCTCATATCTACACAAGAAGATTTGAATAAAGTTAAGTCGACTCTGAATAAATACAACATTATATCTAACAAACTATATAGCAATAAGTATTTACCAATGGTTAAAAATAAGTAGGAGTGAAAATCAGCGGCGCCGGATTCATTTCAGAAGTGGGGGGGGCCAAAAAGTGTGTGTGTATGTGACATAGGCTACCTTTCTCTTTGCCCAAATAAGCTTTTACTTACCCGTCTCAATGTCCCGACAACAAACCTCCATGCAGTCGGAACCAGCCTGTTTCGGTTCAACAATGCCGGCAGCGGCTGTTTTGACAGTCTCAGCGGTCGCAGAGCTGCTGCTTTGGGGTTCATCTGGCTGCGCTGGTTCTATGGTTGAAGGGCCAGGCTCCGGAGTTGCGGATGTCAGGGATGTGACATTCAAGTTGTTGAATTTTAGTTTAGTTTGACTGTATTTTGTTTTCTTATGCGCCGGTTCTTCTGACATGTTTGCAAGTTTATCTATAGGTTAACGGCTGACACACACAGAACAACATAACAAATAACGTAACAAATAAACATCTAAGCTTTTTATTGGTTGTAATTTACATGGATACATTTGAATGGTGTGACAATGTCCTATTTGATTGGGTTAAAATGTACATATTCTTCCTGTTATGTCTGCCTGCTTTATTTTACCTAATGCAAAGTGACCTGCTGCTCCATCGAAATCAGTCGCATTGACCAGAAGACACATTTTGAGTTGTATACACTGTTGGAAAGAGGAGATTCCTAGCTTTCTAATGATATCAGGATTGTTGTTGTACTCCAAATATTAAGCGAAATATGTCACATTATATAATGACTGTCACCGAGTCATCATTTTGAGAAAAAGGCCTTTAAAGTGTCCTCTTCTCTGGAATCCATCGATCTGATTGATTATTAGCGGAGCAAATGAGAAAAGTAGTAACGGAGGGAGAATATTTTCGTTTGGATTGCTGGTCTGGGGGAAGCTCGCGAGTGTGTGTGTGTTTGTGTATTTTTGCGTTTGTGTGTATTGTGTTTGTTTCCCAGGGAAAGCACTCACAAGAAACACCGGCTGTTGTTATGCCTGCAGTGACGTCAAGTTACTCCGTTCTCCGCCTATAATTATGCCGTTACAAGCTTCAACGTTGTATTTATCATCTGAATTTCCCGAAACAAGTTTAATATTCTGAAAGCCAAGACTTTGTTTATGTGAAATCAGATGAAAACAAACTGTAATGGAACCTGCGGTGTTATCTATGATTACTATACGCCTTACATTCATAATTTCAGCGGAGGGAGGGGAAGCAGCGCTGTGGAAGAGCAGAGTGGCGAGTGAGAGCTGTCTTCTTCCCTTTACAAGCTTAAAAAATGCCTGTAGCTAATGAGATTGAATATAACAATAACAAATAACAAAATATACACAGCTAGATCAGATCGTGTTCTTTTTGGATGCGACTTTAGAGTAGAGGGGAATTATTTAAACGGGATGTAGTGTTCTGCGGCATCCGCTGCTGCGAAAATGTGGGGCAGGGCTGTAAAATGGGGGGGCCAATGGCCCCCCTGCTTCCGGCGCCCTTGGTGAAAATATAGAAGTAGCAGCCAACAATAATTAATTTCATTAAAAAGTGTAATTTGCACATAGCAGTGTTATTTCACAACAGCTCTTAAATCCCTGAGAAGTTATACGTATGACCATCAAAGTCGTTGTAAAGGCGTGTACAAACTGAACCTGCTGCCAGTCTTCTGCAGACACCTGGCCTCATCGTGATATTACATGTAAAATATCTTAAACTGTTCAAAGAATTGGGATAATATCTTAGTTGTTAAGTCTGCTAAACACATAATTCTATCAAAGTCCATTTGATATTACAATGGGGCTGGTTGATCATTAAACCATTCCAGCCTACTCGACATGTCTGTATTAAAGCCTTTAAATGTGCTGCTGTCTGCAGGTTCAAGAACAGCCACTGGAGGGCAGAATGGTTATCTAAGACATATATTCTAACACTGTCATAGAGTCAATAATGTTAACACTTTAAGAAGTGTTATTTTAACACTTTTCCAGTGGTTTCCATACAAACCCCGGCAAAGTGTTGATTTCAACTCTCAGGGTGTTACATTTCAGATTTGATGTAGGTTTTTAAAAAATATGAAAACTTTATTTAAATGCTGTCCCCATTTGTTTTGCAACCATGTAGCCTTGGTAACTTTGTAATAGGGGACACATGAAAACACTGGCTCTGCATGAAGTGTATTTATATGTGTTGCAGGTATGGTGTCATATATACACTACCTATATTTTATATTTTCTTTCCCAAGTGTGATGTAGGGTTAGGGTTAGATTCAGAAATGCAAACATCCTTTAAGCTTTATCAAACTCTAACATTCATGTGTTGAAACATGTAGCCACCCAGACTAACATGCACTTCTCCCTGCCTCCTGAAAAAAAGTGGAGATTTAGGCAACTGGAGATGGAGCCGGTTTAATTTTGTTGTCCTGGTGTGAATTGCACAAGTAAACCCTATACATGTTCAACAGAATTTAATAAATAAAACACAATAACATACCACTAAAGTTTCTCAAGTTGTATTGCTAAATGTAAAGAACAATGTTAAAGTATCAAAATATATTTACCAAAAGTAAAAATACTAAATATTCAGAAAGTGCATTATGTTACTGATTTATACTGATAGATGCATTCATTTGTTCATCAGTCATTTATTTACAACCTACTTCCTCATTAGCATAAAGACACAGATGTAGGTGAACAAAAATGTATTATGAAATTTTTTTTTTATTTATGCATTCGTGGTCTTTTTTTCAGCTTTTATTTATTCTTTAATTCATTCACAAAATTGTTTTTTTTTAAAAATGTATTAAAATATTGATATAAATATATATATGACGTCAGTAATAACAGACGTTACATTTTTTTAAATATATGCTCACCCGGCAGAACGGCAGCTCAAGTATAGGCGACTTTTAAATAATGTCTCCATTTAGATTGTGTTGACCGGGATTCGGGCCTGGGTCTTCTGCACTGGAACTATATATGGAGTCCACTATACTTGGACTGGCGTTTGAATTGAATTAATGATTGTGGTAGGAGGTCATAATAAATGTGGACTTCTATGATTTGAACAACAATGATACAAAAGGGTGAGTGAGAAAATTGCAGCCAGGAGAATGAGACTAGCAGGACATTGCCAAAGGCATCAAGAGCTGCCAGCCGGCAAATTGGTGCTGTGGGAACCAACACACGGGCATCGGTCATGAGGACGTCCCGCACAAACATACATGGACGTACTCAAGAATGACGCAGGAGCACAAAGTACCAATGAACTGGCCAGATGTATGGAGAACCGGGATGACTGGAAGCGACGATGGAGGGCTCGTCTGAGGACGACCTAGAGAGAGAGAGATACAAAAGCATTTTTCTACTTTCTGGCACATCACCTCGGTCCATGCCCAGTCTTGGACAGTGAAGCGTCAAGATAGCCCAAGTGCCCACTGCTGAGTGCTTCAGCAAGAGATGTAGGTTAATCCAACCCGGTATCACGGCAAGACGTGAACATGTGACGATCTACCATGCTGGGAGACGTGAATATGTCACGGTTTCGTCCCTTCAAACGTGACAGTTACACGGTATTGTTAACATGGCCCAACCAGTGGAGAAATACCCGGAAGTGCCAAGCAAATGGTCTACCGCGCCTATTGGTCGGTTTTTATTGTCAAAATTCGATGTTTTTAATTAATTTTTTTAATCGTCACACTCGATTTCGCCGATTTTCTTGTTGCCCTAGCTGGTCGACACCTCTTTTAGCAGAAACAAAGGCTACATTCATGTATTAAATCAATGTTAATCCATGTGTGTGGATCATAGACTGTATAACAAGTCTGACAAACAGGACACACTGCCGCCAAAACTGAAAACGTGACGTGGATCATAAATATATCAGCAATTAAACAACATCTTACATTTCTTTTCACACAATACGTCTCCTTGCAGTAACAATACTAATTCGGTTGACTTTTATATTTGATCCAATTGGTAGATAGGTTATATTTACACCATAACGGTGCACAGAGCTGATATAAAAGGACTTTTTCAGTTTTTAAAGATATTACTGATTTTCTTTGAATATAAGAATGTAAATACTGATTTGAGAGAATAGTCAGGGGATTTGGGTGATGGGAGACACATCTATGGATTCAGAATTTCAATCGCTTACTGTTAAATGACGGATATACCTTTCTGTCTGTGATGTTTTACAAATCAGATATTAGAAGTAAAACATGTGAAATAATATAGCAATATCCTGTACAATTATGTGAAAACATGAATAAAAAAAAACAAGTGTCCTACACGAATAATACAAAGTTATTATGGCTGTGTGCACCTTGTGTGCACCGCCTAGTGGTTAAAGCACGTTATTGAATTAGTTGTGTATATGATATGTCAATGAACCTTAGACAATCTTGAAATCTTGAAAGGGATATGCAAAATAGCCATTATATACAGTCTTTAATTAACTATTAGTAGAGAATAACGAGTAATGAATATACTTTATAGGGATCTGCAGATAAATGTTTAGTCTTCTCAAGCAGCAACTATCAAATATCTCTCCTGATTGTTGGCACTTGACAATCACCTTCCCTGAATTTTACTCAGGTGTAACTAAAGCCTGATTTAAGGGTTGTTTATATTTCACATCATTAATCAGAATCTGCAAAGTAACTAAAATAAATGTAGTGGAGTAAAAATACCAGGTTAACCTCTGAATTGTAGTGGAGTAGAATTGCTGTTTTGTTTAGTAATGGATTGAATATGGAATAAAGGTTTTGACAAGACCTGGTGTAACAATAATCAAAAAGGACATTAAAAGAGCTCCAGATGTTAATGATCTAAACAAAACAGCACACCTGAAATGTACATTTAAATACTTTATTAAGGGCGGTGAATTAGTTTTTTCTGTATGTTTTTCAAATCAGTGTTATACAGTAAGTGTCATAGACAGTGTTACATTGCTATTATTATCCTTAAAATATATGTAAAACAAAACCACTTATGATCTTTTTATTTGAGTGGTTTACTAATGACAGTTAATTCTGTTTTTGCTATTGATGGTTTCATTTTTGTGAAAAATAATAAAATAATAAAATTCAATAACGTGCTTTAACCACTAGATGTGCCTTTCTATCAGCTGTGCACCGTTATGGTGTAAATACAGCCTATCTACCAATTGGATCAAATATAAAAGTCAGCCGAATTAGTATTGATACTGCAAGGAGACGTATTGTGTGAAAAGAAATGTAAGATATTGTTTAATTGCTGATATATTTATGATCCACGTCACTAATTCAGTTTTGGAATAAGTGGCCTGGCAGTGCTTCCTGTTTGTCCAGAAGTCTTCTAATCAGGGCTCTATAAATACAGAACTACGGCAGATATGTAATATTTAATGCAGCCGAACTGTGTATTACAATGCCGTTATGTGATGACCTCCAAAGAGAAAAGCAAGCAAACTCGGAATAAAGTATTATTTTATTTTTTAAAAATATTTTCGGATTTCACAGGAAGTCCGGTTAACTAAAATGTCCGTGCGGAACAATACCCCCAACCCATAGATCCGTGGGGGAATAATGTCAATCACCACATTACACACATCCCTTCACATTTACATTTTAATTTACATTAAAGTATTTCGTGAGGGCTTCTAAAATGTTTTTAAATATAATTAGGGTTGTAGTTGAAGAGTTTGTAAATTGCGTTGCACAACGTCACGTCCGTTAATTCCACATCCACACCTTTATATATACAGTCTATGATCCACACACATGGATTAATATCGATTTAATACATTAATGTAGCCTTTGTTTCTGCTAAAAGAGGTGTCGACCAGCTAGGGCAACAAGAAAATCGGCGAAATCGAGTGTGACGATTAAAAAATAAATTAAAAACATCTAATTTTGACAATAAAAACCGACCAATAGGCGCGGTAGACCATTTGCTTGGCACTTCCGGGTATTTCTCCACTGGTTGGGCCATGTTAACAATACCGTGTAACTGTCACGATTGAAGGGACGAAACCGTGACATATTCATGTCTCCCAGCATGGTAGATCGTCACATGTTCACGTCTTGCCGTGATACCGGGTTGATATAGAGCACCCGGCTCTAGTATTGAGATTTTCAAGGACTGGATGGAGGAAATATTCTCAAAAGTGATTCATAAAACAGTTTTCATTTGTGGTGGCTTCAATATTGACCTTCTAAATCCAAATAATCACAGCATGACAGAATAATTTATCAACACAATGTACAGTATGAGTTTATATCCAAAAATTACTAGACCCAGCAGAATCACATCGCACTGTGCTACTCTCATAGACAATATATCCACAAATGACATAGAAAACAACACAATAAGTGGACTCTTAATAACAGCCTGTCCTCCTACAAAAAACGACCAAATAGGTTGATTGTTTAAGCAGCTTAGATTACGACATTACGACCCATAGCCACGTTTTAAAGTGTAGCACCTCTAGTGGTCGTGTAAGAAACAACATGCTCCCGTTTATTCGTTTATTCACAAATAACCCTCTCTGGAAAATCCTAAATTGTAGAATAGTTTGGCCATTAAAATGCTTTTTGATTAGATTTCAAGCGAGAAGTGTATATTGTACTCTTAGAATCCACGTCCAGTGGATGTGTAGGATCTATAGTTTGATAGATATTTACGAAGATGATCTGAGGTCTCGTCAGGATAAAGTGTATGCAGCTTCCATGTAAAGTTAGCGTGGGTGAAAACAGATTTTCCGGTCTCGAAGTTTTCATAATAAAACCGGATATATTCCCCTCACTGTCAAATGATTACACAGTGATATCTACATTACTCATCCACTAAAAACCATCAGTTTATCCTTGTTAATTACACAATATTGATTGGTTTAAATAGTGTACAATGCTTTTGTGTTTTTAACCTTCGATTCAGAGAAACAAATAGTTTTTTAGGAGTTTAGACACTACAGTTTCCCAAGACACTACATTACCCAGAATCCCCAGCTATCGTTTGGGACTACAACATCCGCCTTGCTTTACAAACCCCATGATTAGTCATCAAGCCCTGTGATTGGATGTTGGAGTGGCAGTGCGACAAGGTTACGCTGAGCGTCAACAGCTCTTTGAAATGGAATGGAACCACGGCAGACTTTCCAAAACTGGAATTGGACAGGTCCAGCCCCCGGGTCCAGCCCATACATCCATGGTCCAGCCCCCCCCCCCCCAGAACTACACATACTGGCTATTGTGTGTTTCGCAACATTATATGGCACGTCTCTTTATAAGACGAATTTGTATTTCCCACAATTAGAAGTTGCCAGTATTAAACTGTGTACACCCTGGAGGTGTAGGGGATACGAAACACAGTGGTGTTATCAAATGTAAAACATATAATTAATAAATGGGTGAATTAATATACCCACATGACACCTAAGGTCAGAAGAGCTTTATTGAACAGCTGGTCTTATGTCTGTGACCCCTCCTGTTGTTAATTGATAAGCCTGAAACATGCACTTGTCAAGGTTCAGAGGCACATTTTGTAGAATAGAATAAGAAATGTGCAGAATATGACAGTTTAATGGTGGAGGTACACACATATTGATAGATCTCTTGTTGAGGAACCTATGACCCAAGTTTGTCATCATTGCATAACTACAGTTAGTTGTGTATACGATATTTCAATAAACCTTTGAAAATCTTGAAATCTTGAAAGGGATGTGCAAAATAGCCATTATATACAGTTTTTGATGAACAATTAGAGAATAACGAGTAATGAATATGCTTTATAGCAGGGGTGCCCATTACGTCGATCGCGATCGACCGGTCGATCGCAAAGGTAGTGTATCGCAAAGGTAGTGTGGGTAGATCGCATGGCATTGAAAAAAAGTTAGCCTATCATCCATCCTTACTATGGCACTTGCCACTTGATTGACGTACAGGTAAGCCAGTCTGAGTTGCATTGTGCCATACAGGTTCATGCAGTTATGAGGGGGCCTCACTTCCTCATCTGAAGCGCTAATGCGGCGCACTATTATGCGCTTATGCGGTGCAATTAGTGTAAGCGTGCCACAGTTTATCCGCCGTACCCCCCCCCCTCGCGCTCGCGACACAGATTGGGCAGGGGCGGCCCTGTAGGTAGATCTTTTGGGCTTGGTCATTTTAAAAGTAGCTCCCAAGCTGAAAAACAGTGGGCACCCCTGCTTTATAGGGATCTGCAGATACATTTTTTGTCTTCTCAAGCACACACTACCAAATATCTCGCCTGATTATTGGCACTTGACAATCACCTTCACTGAATTGTACTCAGGTGTAACTAAAGTCTGATTCAAGGGTTGTTTATATTTCACATCATTAATCAAAATCTGTAAAGTAACTAAAATAAAATGTAGTAAAAATACCAGGTTAACCTTAAAGAAAGCCCTCAGGGTTATAAAAGACCCCCATCACCCCAGCCACAAACTGTTCTGTCTGCTGCCGTCTGGCATTTCATGGACTAAAACCACCAGACTCAGGGACAGCTTCATCCCACAGGCCAGAAGACTATTAAACACCTGAACTTTGAAACAACATCCATAACATTCATCTGGCTGCTACTTAGAAATGATTTGTCTAATATATCATATTCCAATCACATATACTCTTATTGCACTATTTAACTTTTTACTATTTTTCTTTTTGAATTTACTTGCACTCTTTTTTCTGTGTATCTGTTTTATTGTGTTGCACTGTTGGAGGAGCCTGTGACCTAAGGGGTCTTCTTGTTGAATAAATACATTTCTTAATGTATTTAAAAAATGAAAGACATTAAGAAAAAGGCATTTTAAACAGTCATTAAAAAGCAACACAATCTACCTGCATTGCATTACTCTAAACGTGTAATAACGTGCTTTAACCAGTAGGTGGTTTGGGTTAAAAAGCTGTCAAGTGTACAGTGTTAACAAAATAAAATATGCTGCTGTTTCTGGTTTAGTTTACGATGGATATATTTAGTTATTGATATTTGTAACACAAAAGCGATGGAAAAAACCCACAGCAACACAGAAAAGATGGTCTTAACATGACCCAGCGGTCTAGTAGTTAATAAAAAACAAAATATTACTTCTAACTTTATTGTGAAATTAAAACTGAACGGTAAAATAATAGTTTCCGGTCTATTCTGAGCCCGATCTCACAGAGGTGGAAATCTATTTTGGTGCATTTGAGCGCATTGCTGCTGCTCTGCACTGGCCAGAAGATATGTGGGCTATTATTTTACAGTGCAAGCTAGTCGGCAAGGCTCAAGAGGCTTGCTCTTCTCTTTCTGTCGAGGATAGTTTGGTGTATGAGAAGGTTAAAGGTGCTATTCTCAGGGTATATGAGCTTGTGCCTGAGGCCTACAGGCAGCGTTTTCGCGGCCTGAAGAAAACTTCTGGCCAAACTTACGTGGACTTCGCGAGGGAGAAGAAAGTCCTCTTTGACAGGTGGTGTAGAGCTTGTAAAGCTGAGGACGTTACTTCAGTGCAGGGGTGCCCAACCAGTCGATCGCGATCGACCGGTCGATCGCTGGGAGATTCCCAGTCGATCGCGAGATGTGTCTAAAAATAGAACAACAATATTCTGTTGTATCGTTAATGTCCTATAACATAATATTCCTGTGCCCGAATAATGCACTTGAACGCATCAAAGCTTTGTGATTGGCTGGCGGGACCCCATGTGTCGGGGTGTGGCTAGTGGACAGTGGGCACAGTTAGCTGACGTTGTCCGCAGTCCGTGTAACAGCCAGGAGTGACAGTCCGCACACACACAAGACCGCAATTATGGCAGAAGCAAAACAACAAAAAAGCCCAAAATATATAATATTCACTCCGAGTGGGAGGATGATTATTTTTGTATCTATTCCAATTCAAAGTCCATCTGTCTCATCTGCAATGCGAGCGTGGCTTTACCGAAGAAGGGTAATTTAGGAGCGGCATTTCAAAACAGTGCACAAACGCTCCCTCCTAATTCTGCCCTACGCTCCCAAAAGGTGAGGGACCTGAAAGGACAGATAAATGCACAGCAGTCCATTTTCACCAGGCCCAACAACAAGAGCAAGGCTGCTACCATAGCATCTTATCGTGTCAGTCACGTTCTTGAGAAACACATGAAGTCTTTCAAAGACGGCGAAGTTGTGAAAGAAGCTTTCCTGGAGGCTGCCGACGCGCTTTTTGGGGACAGTAAAAATAACAGTAGCATTTCAACAGGTTTTTCATTAATAAAAACTCAAGTTAGATACCGTTATTAATCAGCTGTAAGTGTTAGTTTGAACTTATGCAAACTTAAATTGATTATAGTCTATTATCAATTGAGGATAAGAAACTAGTGTTGCTTGCATCCTATTTTAAAGGCATTTCTTTTTATACTAAAATGCAACAAAAAGGGTTTGATTCTATTAATTTTGTCTTTTGTATTGCACTTTGGCAGCAGATTCCTGTGTAGATTCAGGTCTGAGTTGTCTTATTAGTAAGCCTCATTTATACTTTTGTAGCAACACTATTTTTACATAATGGCAAAGAAAGGGTTCAGAGTCTTTTCTTTTTTTCCTGTGTCATATGTGGCAGCACTGTTCAATGTTTCTTGAAAACATTACCCACTGTAGTATGTGACGTGTGAATAAACTCCAACTCTGCATCAACAACACTGTTGTGTAACTTCAGTTAAATACTTGTATGTGTGTAGATTAGAAAGAGGTAAGATAAAGGATCTGCAGTATTTTATGAAGTATTAATCGTACAAAGGCCAGTTGTATACAAGTAGAAGTGTGTATTTACCTGGTAGGAGGCTGTCACTAATGGCTACGCCTCTCAATTTTGGACTGGTAGATCTCGGCAGACTGGCAACTTTAAAAGTAGGTCTCGGTTCAAAAAAGGTTGGGCACCCCTGCTTCAGTGTGTGAGCTGATGATGTTGGAGGAGTTTAAAAACTGTGTACCGGAGCGTACGGTAGTTTATCTGAACGAGCAGAAAGTAACTACCCTTCAGCAGGCTGCCACTTTGGCAGACGAGTTTGCACTGATACACAAGAGCGTTTTTTTTCAGCGGGACACTTATCGTAGAGCTCCTGACAATTGTGTTCCTTGTGCCAGTGTTCCAGTGTTGGAGCCCAGGCTAAACAGAGCTTGTTTTTGTTGTCATGTCCCAGGTCATGTGATAGCAGACTGTGCAGCTTTGAAGCGAGAGCGGGCAGCAGGTAGCAAGCACCCAAAAGGGGTGGGCTTGATTAAAACAGTGTGTCCTAGTGGTCAGGCTGCTGTCAGGGCCCTGATGAGTGTTTTAAGCCGTTCATCTCGACTGCTTTTGTCTCTCTATCAGGGAAGGTGGAGGACCAGTGGCAGGTTACTGTGCTACGAGATAGTGGTGGCTCACAGTCATTCATTCTTGCCAGTGCTCTGCCCTTGAGTACTGAGTCCGCCTGTGATACAAGTGCCGTGGTAAGAGGTATCGAAATGGGTTTTTTGCCCGCACCTCTACACAATGTCCATGTCCAGTCTAAACTGGCTACGGGTTTCTTCACAGTTGCCGTACTCCCCAGGTTTCCTATCGACGGTGTGGATTTCATAATGGGAAACGATATAGCCGGAGGTAAAGTGTATCCTACTCCAGAGGTTGTTGACGTTCCAGTTCCTGGTGCTATAGATGATAACCTAGCTCTGACTCATCCGGAGGTATTTGCAGTTAGTGTTTTGACCAGAGCTCAGGCTCGTAAGCAGGCTCAGGATGTAG
Source organism: Gobionotothen gibberifrons (assembly GCA_943591055.1). Taxonomy (NCBI): domain Eukaryota; kingdom Metazoa; phylum Chordata; class Actinopteri; order Perciformes; family Nototheniidae; genus Gobionotothen; species Gobionotothen gibberifrons. The sequence continues at coordinate 5,918,221 of CALSBZ010046918.1, forward strand.
ATTTGTCTGATTCTTGGCTTGTTTCTGCCCTATCTAACGACAGGTTGACCTCTGTTGATGGATTAGTGGAGGGCCCTCCAACCGTGTGTGATGGTGAAATGGAGCCTGTCGCTATTGCTCCAGAGGTGGCTATGCCTTTGACCCGTGAGGCGCTCATCACGGCACAGAGAGAAGATCCTACCTTGATTAAGTGTTTCGACGCTGCTGAGAACCCTAACGAATGCAATAAGAAACAGTGTTTTTTTGTGGATGATGGGGTACTGATGCGCCGGTGGGCTGATGAATCAAGTGATGCAGATGTTGGTTCAGGTGTTGATTGGAACAGCGTTTATCAGTTAGTGGTTCCTGTGAGTTGTCGGCAGCAGGTTCTGGCGTTAGCCCATGAGCACTTGTGGTCTGGCCACTTAGGTGTGACTAAGACTTATGACCAGATCCTTCAACATTTCTTTTGGCCAGGATTGAAAGATGACGTAGTGTGTTTCTGTAGAACTTGAAGCACATGCCAGGTGGTGGGTAAACCAAATCAAGTAGTTCCCCCAGCGCCGTTGTGTCCTGTTCCGGCTATTGGCGAGCCTTTTGACCACATCATTGCTGACTGTGTCGGTCCGTTGCCGAAGACCAAGGCAGGTAATCCGTTTTTGCTGACTGTGATGTGTGTATCAACCCGTTTCCCCCGAGGCCATCCCTTTGCTTAAAATCACGGCACCCGCCATCATTAAAGCACTGACCAAGTTTTTTACCACCTTTGGGTTGCCGAAGGTTGTGCAGACTGATCAGGGAGCTAACTTCCTGGTGGTCAGCAGTGTGGTAGGTTATCGAACTCTGAGTTTATGTTGAGCTTAGAGTCTAACCTGGCGTATCTTCCAGAAAGCCAGAGAGGCGACGTAGTCGGCTTGGTTCATGCTCACCTGACCCTATTTGGTGATGTGCCATCGAGCACTAATGTGTTAAAGCATGACATTGGAAATGCTCATCCAGTTAAGCAACATGCGTATCGTTGTCACATAGAGAAAAGGGAGAAAATGAAAAAGGAAGTGGGTTATCTACTTGAAAATGGCTTGGCTAAGCCTAGCCGCAGCCCCTGGAGCAGTCCATGTTTGCTTGCTCCTAAATCTGACGGAACACCGCGTTTTTGCACCGATTTTCGCAAGGTGAATGCACTAACTGTTCCAGACTCTTTTCCTTTGCCCCGTATGGATGATTGTATCGACAGTATTGGTCCTAGTGTGTTTATCACAAAGTTGGATCTCCTTAAGGGATATTGGCAGGTCCCTCTCACTTCTAGAGCCTCAGACATCTCGGCCTTTGTAACGCCTGACCATTTTATGTAATACACTGTGATGGCTTTTGGCATGAGGAATGCACCAGCCACATTTCAGCGTTTAATGCACTTGGTGCTGGGGGATGTGCCCAACTGTAATGTGTATCTTGATGATGTGGTGGTTTTTTTCCGACAACTGGACTGACCATATGGCTATTCTCACATGTGTGTTCCAACGACTTGCAGGAGCCTCGCTAACAGTGAATCTGGCAAAGTGTGAGTTTGGCAAGGCCACTGTCACCTATCTAGGCAAAAAGGTGGGTCATTGGCATGTGAGGCCTGGGGATGCTAAAGTGGAAGCCATCCTTTCCTACCCAGCTCCAGCCACCCGACTTGAACTCCGGCGGTTCCTTGGTATGGCTGGGTACTACCGATGTTTTTGTAAGAACTTTTACAGTTTTACGGTAGTTGTGGCACCGCTAACCCAACTGTGTAGCCCTAAGGTTCCATTTGTATGAGTGTTGCCGCTCCTTTAGCTCTGCCAAGTCTCTCCTCTGTAGTGCTCCAGTGTTGTGTGCGCCTAATTTCACCCTTCCCTTCAAACTAGAGGTGGATGCTAGTGGTTCTGGGGCTGGTGCTGTTCTGCTGCAGGAAGGTGATGGGGGTGTGTGCCATCCTGTGTGCTACTTCTCGACCAAGTTCAAGCGACATCAGCTGAATTATTCCACCATTGAGAAGGAAACTCTGACCATGCTCCTTGCCCTGCAGCATTTTCAAGTGTATGTTGGGTCCAGTTCAACGCCAGTGGTGGTGTACACCGACCACAACCCACTCGTATTTTTGTCCCAGATGTTCAACCACAACCAGCGGTTGATGCGCTGGGCCCTGTTGGCACAAGACTACAACATCATCATCAAATACAAGAAGGGAGCGGATAATGTGGTGGCCGATGTGCTGTCCCGTGGGTGAGTTTTTGCAATAGGTTGAGTGTTCTTGGTAACTGTGGACAAACACTTGTTTGGTTTTATGGGGGGGGGGTGTTACGTGCCGTAGTGTTTGTGTGGGTGTGTGTGGGTGTGTTTCTCTCTCTCCCTCTGATTCCCCAGGTGCAGCCTGATTGTCCCCAGGTGCAGCCTCTCCCCAGGTGCTCCCAATCCCCAATCAGGGCCTCCATATAGGACATGAGGAAGGCTGCAGTCGCTCTCCCCTTCTCCTCTGGCTGTATGTGTGCAGCGTGGTGTCCATGTCTCGGTGTGGGACCTGTGTTTCGTTCATCCTTAATAGATGTGCTCCAGTATATATATTTGTGTCTTGGTTTGCTTTGCAAGTTGGCTGGTGAGCCCTTTTTGCTTTTTGCTCATTAAAAGACCTGTTTATGGCTTCAGAGATCAGCTTCCTCTCCTTTTTCTCTCGGCCGGTTATTTTTTTGTGTTGTTACTTCCCTTTGTGCCCCTGGATCTAAAAGGGAACGTAACAACAATCTTAAGAAGCGAATGCCAGAGTCAGATCTCGTTAATATGCTCAAACCCCTCAACAAGCGCTTTTGGCCACAGGACCGCAACGCACTTATACTTTATGGGGAAAAAGAAATACGGGCCCTTGCGAAAGCACTCGGTGAATCTGCCAGTGAAGCAGTGCAGGAGCTTCACGACTGGAAGTTACAAGATGCTGCACCTGCACCAGGCAAAACGCTGGAGAAACTGTCCATAGCAAGCAGAACATACCTGCCCACTTCATCGGAGTGCGAGAGGGGCTTTTCAGCTGTGAATGACACTGACAGTAAGGCCCAATCCCAAACCACTCCCTCGACCCTACCCCTCCGTGACGGAGTGAACTCCGTCTGTAGCCACACTCGCAGCTCAACGAGGCTCCCTCCTGTCAGATGGAGGGAGTAAATACAGCAGCAAGCTTTGGGACGGCCTCCCCTCTCTCCGGCAGAAACAGGAAATGCCGTAACTGTATGTAACAACGGTTTCAAATCAGCATCTGTTAGACAAAAAGTTTAAATTAATTTCTCAAATAAAACTCCAAACATCTTTCATTGTGTTTCAAAGCTCTTTTAGTTTTAAACCTGATGTTTATAAGCTTCTTAGTGTTTGCAACAGTCTGTAAATATACACAATTTTATCAAAATAAAAATCTAATGTAATCTTGGTAAATCAAATTAACACGTGCAGATTTCTAAATACATGTTCACAAAGGCATGTTTTAGTTAAGGCAACATATTAATTATCGTTTACAAAAATAACCACATGGAACTCACATTTGTATGATGTTGTTTCCTCCATGCCCAAAAAACGGTTGCACACCTGTGGAGTGAGATTATCAAGCCTGCATCCATGCAAACTCGCTGTCGGAGGCTTTTATAACCCACTACCCCTCCGCCCTGATTGCTTTGGACCAGCCCTCAATGTGGCGGACCCTCCGCGTGAACGCGCAAACGGAGGGGTAGGGGGTAGGGTGTAGGGGTAGGGTGTAGGGGTAGGGTGTAGGGGGCGGTTTGGGAATGGGCCGAGGTTTCAAACTTCCTTTATAACCTCCTTTAGCTTAGGAACCACTGGACCTTCCTAACCGAAAGGAGAGGAGAAAATGCTGCCCCACAATGCCTTGCAGCCGCAGCATTTGCCGTCACACAACAGTCGGCCATTCACGGAAACAAACGATTATGACGGAGAAATTATATCATGAAAGTTACGGTGCTTATTAAGCTTTTTAAAACGTATGTGGTAAGTTGCCAAAGTGCTTTGTTTTTAACGTTCATCAGTATTATAATCAAAAAGAGAAATATTATCAAATAAAGTCAACATTTCACAGAGCTGTGTGGGTTTTGTTCAACTTTTAAAAGATGTTTGAATGGTGATATACACAGTGATAGATGTTAAGGACTAACGTTTATAATAAATACATTTGTATTTATTTTAAGATCTTTTCATACAATCATACGTATTGGGATCATTTGTATTAATGTGGACCGGAGGGAGAGGGTGACGAGCATTCCCCACTTTCCTTTTTTATTTCAATTCCAACTTTGGTCATGAAGAATATGTTTCTCTGTTGTCCACGTTCATAAAGCATAAAATAACAGCATCAGAGCACGGTGCAGAGTCTCTAGATGAGTTTACAATAGTCCCTCGTTCTTATTAAACATCCATGTTGTAGTCCGCTGTATAGAAAACTGTGGTTTCCATGGTTTCCCCACAGCAGCAGACGCACAAAAGGACGTCCGCTGGCGCATCATAAACACGTCGGATAGTGAAAGTGCAGTCGGATTCTCTAAAGTACTGCAGTCTCTTCTCCTAAATCCTTTTGAATTCTCCTATGCACTATCCCTTAACCCCGTGACGTTTCACTCAGAGGTCAAGGAATAGACGATAGGGTTAGAATTTAGGAGCTGATTTTAAAACTATTCGACTGCAACCCAAGCCAATACTATGCTGCGTTCATGGAGCTACATGGAAGTGGGGAATGACAACGCTTGATTGCGGATACGTGATTTCAGATTCTAGCACAGTTTATTGCTCTTATACCTTGATTGTTGCCAACTACGATGCTCAACAGCTCGCTTAACGGAACTTTGACGCTGGTATCAGTTTTGTTTACCACCAATCACGGGAGTATTGTGTATAGAAAGTGTGTAGTTGTATTTCTTGCGCTACCTAACATCCATGAAGGCATCACGAGCTGTCACTCCCAACAGCTGCCAAACTACTCTTTGGTAAGCCCCGCCCCCCGAAGCAATATCAGGGTCAAAAGTCTGTTAGCGAAAAAAAAAGATCTGAAAGCGAAAAAAAAAGATCTGAAAGTGAAAAACGATCTGAAGGCGAAAAAAAGATTGAAACCTGAAAAAAATAGATTTGAAACTGAAAAAATAATTGTTTTGAATCTGAAAACGTAAAATCTGAAACTGAAAAAAACAAATATCAAAATATGTATAAAAGTGAAATATGAAAATAAATATTTTATTCAAAAAAATTGCTGAACTGAATCAAAAATAATATTCAACCTAAACAGTTATTTCAAATACTTTTTTTTGTTTTGAATACAACATTGTATTTTTCAAAGTTCAGGATGAAAACTTGGACTTTCAAATAAATTGTATTTTTTTTTAATGATCAAAACTTATGACCCTGAAATAGCTCCATACACTGGCAGTTAGGTCTACAATTAATTTAGAAAACATTAACATTAGAAATAATAAGCACACCATTTATAATTTACAGAGATAAGAAAATACGTGGTTTAAACAGAAAATTAAGATGAAGAGAATGTGAGATTTAAAGTGAAAAGTAAATGAAAGAGCATGTGTTTGACATGTGAAAGTATTAAATAGTACTAGAATATCTAATAAACAATCAAAGGGCTGTAACTCAATCTTAAATTATCCGTACTCGCAGAACACCCCACAGACAGCAGAACTACATGGTCCCAGGAGGGAGTTTTTAAGCTAAAGACAGCATTAGGGTGCCTCCTGATGAGTTTAAAGATAGAAAGCAGATATCAGCAGGTTTTGAATTAATATTCCTCTGTCCCACAACCAACAAGGATGTGGATGGGGTGAGCTATATCTACTATAACCAGCAGAGATTCATAAATTACACCAGAGACGCAGTAAAAAGAAAAATAGAAGTAGATTAGATTCACACCTTAAAAGGTGTGAAAGGAGGGATTTGTAGAGTCTATTTTTATATAACATTACAAGACTGATTTTTATTATTACATTATATGCTTATTGTGCTCATGAGATTGCTATGACTATAGAATAAATAGACACAATCACTAATCCCAGGTTCTGATGGGTTAGATACCAACGAGGGGAATAGTCAGAAGAAAGTTTAGCTTGCAATATTGAAAGTAGCAAGGTCATGTGCAGAGACTGAGAGAACACAAAGAGGTAGTCAGAACAGCACATCGCACCGGCCTTCACTTTGTATGGGAGCCGCGCTCCCCCGCAAAGCTAGGAAGCAACATTATGGTTTCCCACTATATCTGAAGAAACGTTAGAGAAAACAAATTAGTATGATAGAGACAGAGTAGGGAGGGACTTCCACAGGCCAGCCGAATGCTGATTGGAGGATCGTGTTGCCAAGAGACTCTATCTGAGTCTGCGCACCAACCAAAGAGAACCAAGTCTAAACCGCGGTATCTCTTCAGCTAGTCTTGACCAATCATAAATGTACGGGCAACGCCCTGTGTAATGAAATGTATTGTCGCACGAGGTTCGAAGTTCGGATTTGGTTACAGATTAAAGCTTTGCTGCCTGTGATTCCCAAATACGTGATGAGTCCTTGGCCAAGTAATATATATCTTTTGCTCTCTTTACAATAAATAGTTAAACTTAGAAGTTGTCTGTCTTTTCTGGAATTCTGAACCCAACAGTAGAGGTCCTGCTGCTAGGTCGGCAGACGTCAGCGCGAGACCGCAGAGACCCGCTGGTGGTGCTAGCTGTTCAGCTAGCCAGCCTCTTCGGAATCCGACTGATGGCGTGTGGAGCTCAGCGGCTGGGCTGCCAGCCGTCAGGTCGATGGAAACAACGGCGGGACCCGGACACGGGTGGATATCTCCCGAGAGCAAGAGACACAGCAGAGCCAATAGCCCAATATTCTCCTCTTTTCGTTTTAGACCCTTTTTTTTGTTTGAGAGAGTCTGCCAGGAGTCCCAGATGAATGAACTGTAGATAATATGCCGACCATGGCCGAAGTGCTTGATATCCAACGATGTATCCTCAACATGTTGTTTTACCATGGGGGCAAGATGAGTGGTGTAGCTACACAGAGGTTTGAGATTTAGGACAATCATGCAGAGATAGATTGCTGCCACTGCACCAGAACTGCCTGCCGCCATCTTGGAGAAAAAAAAGATGATGTGGTCTTGTTACATGTGCCAAGTGCAAGGACTGACTTAGGTACGAAAGCTTTTATGTGCACAGCTCCTCATGCTTGGAACAGTCTTCAAAAATGTGATAGGTGAAATGCTCTTTGATACTATACATGTACAGGGTTCCCGTGGGGTCTTAAAAAGTCTTACATTTGATCATCTGAATTTAAGGCCTTAAAAAGGTCCTAAATATGACCAAAAAAACAAGAAAGGTCTTAAATATGATTTAGAAGGTCTTAAAAATGATGGGATTTGAAAGGTACTTCTGTGTTTCGATCGCGTCTAAAATGTGTTTTGGGGGAAATGTCCGGGCTGCAAAGTAACCAGTACGGTAAGAGCCTTTCAGTTCCCCCCAACAATTTGTATTGAAATAAATCAACATGGAACCAGTAATCACTAACTTTGTTTCCCCCGGCCCCTTATCTGAGAACACCCAGCTAGTAACCTAGCAACCAAGCTTCAGCTAGCGGCAGTCAGAAACTCATGTATCTTCGAATCTACTTACAAATAAATATGGGGAAGTATAAGTTCAACCGTATTTGGTTGGAAAACATCGAATTTAGTGCTTGGTTGAAACCAGTGGAGGGGGACGTGTTTGAAGCCTGCTGCACCTTTTGCAAAATAAAATAGCCTTTGTTTTGCTAATGTAACGTTAGCTAGTGCAGCGTTAGCTAGTGCAGCAACTCCCGCAACAACACCGGGGGACCTCCGGGCGACGTTTGGGTCTACGACGTCAACCCTAAAAGCCGAGGTGCTGTAGACGCTAAATACCGTAGTTAAACACCAATCATACAACAGCAACGATGAAAGATTGTAGCCAAGGCAGCAGAGCTCTGAATACACACACACACACACACACACACACACACACACACACAGACACACACACACACACACACACACACACACACACACACACACACACACACACTAGGGCTGCTCGATTATGGCAAAAATCATAATCACGATTATTTTGTTCAATAATTGATATCACGATTATTAAATACGATTATTCATTGACTTTGAAAACATCCATTTATTGAACTTTAAAACAAATAATAATTTGAACAGTATCTTTTTAACTGTTGATTACCCTGAACGTATAATTCAACTGAAAAACCAATACAAAAATAAATTAAATAAATAATATATTTAAATAAATAATATCCAAATAATAAATACCAATAAACAAGATCATCAAATATTGTGGAGCGCCCTTCCACAAGCTACTAAACATATATAAATATGACTAAAATGTATTTGATCAAATGTGTTCTAGTGGACTGTCACAACCTAGCAAAGCAAAATAATCGGTTTTTTCGATTATGTTGTTTTCGTAATTGTGGCAGGCCAAAATCGTAATTGCGATTAAAATACGATTAATTGCACAGCCCTAACACACACACACACACACACACACACACACACACACACACACACACACACACTTTTTGTCTAACACGTTAACACAGTTATGTACTGTTATGCTGTTATGTTCAGTCATTGTTCCAGCAGACACAGTCAATAACTACACTTCCTCCAGTGCTCCTCTGTCCCAAGGCGTCCCGCAGGGTTCGGTGCTTGGTCCCCTCCTCTTCATCCTCTATATGGATCTATAAAATCATCCGCCAACACAACCTTCAGTATCACTGTTGCACAGGTGTCATCCAACCTTACATCTGCACAAAAACAATGACTGCCACAACCCACTCCAGACTCACCAACTGTCTCTCAGAAATCAAATCCTGGATGCAAACAAACTACCTTCATCTGAACAGCGACAATTCAGACATCATCATAATCGGACCCACATCCCGCACCAACACCACCCAGAACTTCAACCTCACCCTTGACAACGCCACGCTAACCCCCTCTCCTCACATTCACAAACTTGGAGTAATTTTTGACAGCCAGCTCAAATTCAATAAATACATAAACCATATCACCAGGACTGCCTTCTTCCACCTCAAAAACATTGCCCGCCTTCGCCCCTCACTCTCCTTCCCGGCTGCTGAAACCCTAATCCACGCATTAATCACTTCAAGACTGGACTACTGCAACAGCATCCTGTATGGTTCATCATCCAACATTCTAAATAAACTACAATACATCCAGAACTGCACTGCCCGCCTCCTCACCCACACCCGAGACCACATCACCCCGTCCTTCAAAACCTGCACTGGCTCCCTGTCCGTCAACGAATACACTTCAAAATCCTTCTCCTAACACACAAAGTTCTCAACAACCAGGCCCCCCCCTTCCTCACTGACCTGCTCCACCACCACGCTCCCTCAGCCTTTGCTTATCAGAAGCCAACCTGTCCATCCCCACACGAACCAAGCACCGGACCTGGGGGAACAGAGCCTTCTCCATCTCTGCCCCCACCCTCTGGAACTCCCTCCGACAACACATCAGAGACTGCACTGACCTTCAAAACACTGACCAAAACACTCCTCTTCAGACTGGCTTTTAATGTGTGAATTATGTTGTGTTGCTGTTTTAATATTTATGTTTTATTGTATTTCTTTTTTATCACCACTGTAAAGTGTCTTTGAGCACAAAGCACTTAGAAATTAAATGTATTATTATTATTATTGTGTTTATTCTTTCTCAACAGCTAAAACATTGCATATTTCAGATATGGGAGAGTTATACATTTGAAACAATTACTATTTATTTAATATAGGAATGTTTCATTTTAGGACAACTAAGCCCCGCCCCCTTCTTCACACAGACAAAAAACAACAGAGACGACCAAACTCTCTCTAATAACACATTTCGGGGACGTTTCTGATAGGGCCCTGGGCGTAAAGCCAGCCCACATTTGATTAATGTCGTCATGACGGCAGCGAATCTGGATCAGCGCCGGTGTTCCCCCATTTTTAGAGATGTGGGTAAGGAGGAAAAGAGAGAGGCTTGTATTTTCGGATACTTTGTGAGTCTCCTTACACACCGGGGACACATATTTATGAATACAAGATATAAAAAAGTGCATTTTGCATAATAGGTGACCTTTAAAAGACTTAAGTTCATCAACTCTTATCGCTGCAACTTGCAACTAATAGTTATCCCACTATTAGCCTCAACTGATCCATCAAGCTTTGGCTGACTACAGGAAACGTGCTTCAAGACTTTGAAAGAATTCCTGAAGAAGCTGAAGACAACAGTGCAACCGCAGCACCAGTTTCCGGGCTACGATGAGCCGACCCGTGGTTGAGGAACTGCTGGACTGTGGGCCCAAGACGCAAGCTCCAACGCCACCGACAGAACCGGGCCCAGACTGTGCCGCTGCGAGGGAGGAAGTCTCAGACCAGACCGGACTGCCTCTGACCCCAGGCCGCTCCGCCAGGTCCCACTTCCGCCCGCTGCTTGCCTCTTTCTTCAGAACCGCCACCACCCGCTCATCGATCAGTAAGGCAAAATGCGACTCATACTTGGGGTTATCCTCATTTTTAGTTATGACTTCAGGTTAGAAGTTCAATACTCCCAAAAGAGTTTCAACTATACTTTTCAGTATTTGCCAACCACCTGATTTACTGTCAATATATAGTTTGAACATATTATTTGTGTGATACTTATGTTATTCTTTAGTGTCGTATATTTGTAGTAGTTAATAAATGTTTCATTTATAAAGAACCAGTTTATGTGTTTTTTTGTGTTTAGTAAATCAGCCTCTGTTCAACGAGTCAGCTCCGATTTTCAGATCATGAGACTACAATAATTGATTATGCTATCATATTTTCTCACTTATTAGAGAGTGGGGCCCCAACCTTATTAAACGTAATATTAATGTTTTTTATGAAAGGTAAACTTCGAGTTGATAACTAAAGTAGTGTGCTGGCACTTAAATAATGAATGATTAAATCTGAACGAGCAATATATGTTGCCCACGTGTGAGGCTCATCCATGTAACAAGAGTCTATATATGTTTGTACTGTATTGTATAGTTGCTAGAGTTAGTGGATTTTATGTTTCTCCAAGTGTCTCATAGCACTTAACATGCTACATACAACAGTGACAGTCGGGGGAGGGAAAAAGAAAAACAGTGTCTCGATCGCAATGCAAACAACAAGCCTCTGTGCCAGCGACACTTCCACATTCACTCGTTCACACTGTCTGTGTTCACAGCTGCCAGGGCAACAGATGGAAACATGAGGGAGGTGAGAAGAAGGTGCCACAGAATACAATTAATTGAGTTGGACTGGGGCCTTTAGCAACCAGCATTTCTCTGACAGGGTGACAGGTTTAAGGGACAATAAGCCACACAGATGACAGAAAAATGAAAACGGTGACTTTAGGCTGCAAGACATGTGAAGAGAAGCCTGATATCGAAGATAGCATACCAATGAGGTTTGCAGGTATTTCAGAGAGATGAGACAGCTGCGTGCCACACCAGGACTGTAAGAGTGTCTAGCCGAATTTGTCTTGTGTTCCTCGCCCCCCAGCAGCACTTGTTGTTAGCTGGGGTCATCTCACATCACATCAAGCAACACAACCACTCTGACCCATGAGGTTTACTAGTCCCCTTTTCCACCAAACCAGTTCCAGTTCTAGCTCCATGCTCTTCTGGTTCCGAACAGGTTCTTCTTTTTGGCCCCAGTTGTGTTTCCATCGCCCAGAGCCTGACGTCACCGTTTACGTCGCTGATTTTCTCCCCAACGCCGCTCACAATAACAACAATGGGGGACTGCGTCGGGTCAATGATCGTGTTGATTTTAATCATATGAAGCCAGATTAAATTAAAGAACGACATCTCAACCCTTATACTTTTCCCCTAGGGATAAGAGTCAGAACAGCATTGTTGATTGTGCTCATTACACTTGGCACCTTTCTGGTTGGAAGGGGAGTACAATATCATGTAAGACATGGATCCATTAGTTCACTCATAGAGAATGCCCACATCACTAACAAAACTCCAGCTGTGTTTCAGAGACTTTCACTTATCCCCAGAGCCAAAAGATCAGCTGAGCAACAAGAGGAGGGGTTAGAAATACTCGTTCCCAAAGATGAGGCGGTTATAATCAAGATGATTCACCCCCCCCCCCCCTATATGCAGTTCTTGTATCAAATGATGAGGTGGGGTTTAAGTGATCGGGATATGTAAATGATGGGGATTTACAGATTAGGGGAATCTCCAAATACACTGGATCCATGTTTTAGTCTGTACCAGAAACACCCCCTGTTAAGTTTATGAACAACCGACCGGTGACCTATCTGAGCACAATTATTGAAAATGATTACAGTAGAAACAGGCTACTAACCCACAAGTACAGCTTTGTACGTACAAACCTCTTTTGGGGCCATTTGGGTGGATTTTCCATATCTCTGGCCCCACTTGCTCGATTTTGACATGTGACATCTCTTTCTGACCGTTAGAGCCAATAGAATCGAAGGGAAATGGTCCCGCACACACTCATGTTAAAAAAAAAAGATGGCGTCTTCGCGTTTGTAAACAAGCATTAGAGCAGGGAGATTCCACTGCTCTAATTTCTAGAAACGGAATTGCAGTTTTATTGCTTTTGGATTATCAGCCATGTTAGCGTTTTTTGGCTACCGTGCGCCACATGTTTTGATGTACGTTTTTGTTGATAACGTCGCGAGTTTGTATCTTTCAGTGTTGAGGAGGGCACCGTTAGATTCTGTGTCTTTACGATCATAAACAATGTGTTGGATGTGCAGAGCTAGGATAAGTAATAAGGGAGCTAGGAGTGATTTTTGGTGCGGTAATAGGTTAGCATTTTTCGCTCTGGGCTAATTCAGAGGGTCAGTGTTAGCATTGTGTGTTTTTTTTGAAAAATAAAATGAAAAATATCAGTTAAATTAGTTTTTCCCCGTTATATGGATATAAAATATTCATAGTTTATTAAATATTAAGGTTCCTTAATAGACGTTGTTTCCTGCAAATGACGCGATTTAGGGCCCGGGCTCGGGTCCGTGGGGCTTAAGAGGTTAAGTGATGAAATTCTACAACTGTTGTAACTGACCAAAATCTTCTCCCAGAAATGACTGTCTAGAATGCCATACCCCAGAGTAGATGTTTGGTGGTATCGTGGAACTAAAACCTTGTATTCAGTCTTGCCACAGGATTGGACCTGCGCACTAGCACAGCCAGTGATGTTTTTATGCAGTTAATCAACATGGCGAAACACCCCAAAGCCAGTAGGGCTAAGAGACCAGTCCCAGGGGGAGTTTAGGCTCCACAGTGTACAAGGATAGCATAGGGGTGCCCAGGGGAGGGCTAGATGTTGCAGTTGCATTCCATGTCCTAACGTACCGATTGATCATGACGGCCTCTTCTAGAGAACATATTACTTTCATACCTTAAATGGTATGAAAGGAGGGAGGGTACATTTCTCATGAGGAAACAGTTACAAACACTAGAACAGAATAAGACAACCCACCCCCGTATACAGATATTGATGAAAATGATGAGTTTTTTTAATGATGTTTAAATGATATGGATGTTCAGAGATGAGATTGATCAATGAATGTCCAGCTGATGTGATACTTTAAATGTGAATGAGTGAATCCATTTCAATTTACTTAACACTATTCCAAGATAGTTTATTTTTATTTTGTATTACTTTATACTATTCCAATATAGTATATTTCGTGTTTTTTATTACTTTGCACTATTCTAAAATAGTTTGTTTCTATTAAACTTTGTAAAAACAAGTGCCTTAACATTGAATGTGGTATGAGAACGATTTCCGTGAAAGGAGGGAGTACGAAATGTTCTAATACCAAGCTAAAAGCTGCTATTTTGAAAAGTGATATTGAATGTTAACACTAGAAGTTATGCACAAAGAAAAACTTTTATGTTGAAGACCAACCAAAGTATTTTGTTTGTATTTTTGATAACGGTTATTGAACCTTTCCATTTTGATTGTATGTTTTTGTATGAGTTATGTACTGTGCAAAGTTCAGATGAAGAACTCATTGATTTCAGTATTATTTACATACACTAAAGGGTCTGTAAGGAGGGATTGTTAGAAATTAAAATCAATATTTTAATGATAAAACATGATTAAACATTTTATAACTGTTTTATTGTGAAAATACTTCCGGTTAGCTTCCGCCTGTGGTTAAAGTTTATTTTGAAAAGCTATTCCGGAAGGGATCTCCGAAATACCAACAGTAGCTTGACTTCAGGCTTTACGGAAAACACGATTTACAGCCGTTAAAATGTATTAAATGAAAAGTCATGAAAGAGATAAGGAGGAGAAAAGGCATGTGGAAGTAAGCAATGAATGTAAATGTAGAAATCCTCTGTTATGTGCGATATCGGACATTGGTGAAACCAGGGTGGAAGATTACGTCACAGCCCCAGAGAGGAGGAGCAAAGGGGAATGCAGGCAAGTGGGAAACATGAATGTGTGGAGATCTTTCTGCAAGGCCGCCACTGCGAGAGGAAGCTGCAGCCTTTCTCTCCTGACTACCTTCTGTCTGATTCATTACCACGCCATTTTAATTAAAGTACCCATTTGAAACTTATGCCGGAGACTCCATTTGTCTCATTTATCCTAAGCTTCTCTCCTGGACGCGAGAATAACGAATAAGCTAATACAACCCAACCCTGCTTCTAGGCTACTGTCCCGCAGCTCCTGCCTCTCTGTTGGACTCTGTCGCAGCGGGGCTACTGCTGTGGTGCGGAGCACATTAACCAGACTCTTCACAACGAAGGATCAATTCTTCTTCAAGGCAGGGAAGGTTTCGCAGTACGCAGTCTACTGTCCCACAGCTGCAGCCTCTCCGTTACTGCACATTACTCACGAGACGTTGTAAAAAAAAAAAAATGGGTGGGGGGCGAACGCACTAACCACTCCGCCAACGCCACAGTCAGCCCCGTCGTGCGGGCCGGATGAGAATGTCTGGCGGGCCGGATGTGGCCCGCGGGCCGCCAGTTGGTGGTCACATAAACCATCAGTGTTTGACATCAAAGCTCCAGCTCACCCCGTGTCTCCTTCCTGAGTCGGTGTCTCCCACTGCATTGCTACACAGAAGTTTCCCTACAAATTGGCGTTGTCGGCAGGATACCAACAAATCAACAAAGTGTAACTTCAAATTCACATTTGGACATTGCCTTACCAGAATCTGTGATTGACGGTATCCTAAAATTACCAGTGAAACTGAGCGGTTGTGTTTCGTTTTTTGGTTGATGATAATTTGGGGATAGTAAACCCAGGGAATCAGTGTCTGGGGACTTTTTTCCTGGCTGATTTTCTCTGTGTATGCTGCTCGGGGCGTATGTGCCATACAAGCATGCACAGCTCATGTTCGGAGAAACCTTTAAGAAATACATCAGTAAAGTGGAACTTCTGTATGAAAGCAATGTAAAGATTTGTATTGGACAAATCGCCGAATTCTGGGGGTTTCAGCGGCCAACACTAGCAGTTAAAAATAAGCAGCCAGAGATATTACTCCTATCACCTCTGTAAACACGGCACCACCGCCGTCTCTATTAAAAACGAGATGGTCTAAAAGCACTCTCGTTGTTTGTGACCGTCTTCTACGTGCTGGTAA
>CALSBZ010046918.1:5933888-5947953 GCA_943591055.1 Gobionotothen gibberifrons
TCTAAAAGCACTCTCGTTGTTTGTGACCGTCTTCTACGTGCTGGTAAGACGGGGCAGCACGAGGTGCGTGCATTACCTGATGCGCCACAGTTCCCTACATTGCTGGAGTAACTGGTGCCGGTCTGGGGTGCATACATAAAATTATAGGCTAATTGCTTAAAATAAATGTGTTTGTTATTATGTATCTGTGATTGTATGTGTTCATTATTGTGCTTTTGACAAAAGATGATCCAAACACTGACGAGAGATGATTTTTCTATTATGATTGGCTGTCTCAATCATTGTGATTGAATGTTTCAATCTTATTATGTTGTTCTTAATGTGATTGTTATTGATGTAATTGATGTTGTGTAAGTCCACACTCAAATCTGAAGATTCCCATTGATTTAAGTATTGAACAAAATATTATTAGACTAAGGTTTTTAGATTATCAAAATTGATAAAAAGAGAGAAACTGTTGGGGAAATATTTTCCAAGGTCCATAACTTTGACCCAGTTTATCAGTTCAAACTCTCCTGACTGAGCACACGCACCTGTAACCTTGGCTGATGTGCTCTCAGTGTGTTGTCTCCCTGTTCCTGCCTGTTGGCGTCAGCTGATAGAGGTGTTATGATTATATCTTGTTATGCACAATGTTGATTATTCTCTCTGAACTAGCTAAATACATGGATCTGGGGTAGAGTGCTTCAGATTTTACGTGGCAACTCTACCGTGAAGTCAGAACCTCTGGCTCTTGGACTTGTGATGTGAATTCTCCGGCCGAAGCTCCTAATAGACCATCAGTGTTTGACATCAAAGCTCCAGCTCACCCCGTGTCTCCTTCCTGAGTCGGTGACTCCCACTGCATTGCTACACAGAAGTTTCCCTTACAATAAGAGTTGTGTTTGATTCAAGTGCTGAGTGTAACGGAGTGTAACGGAGTGTAACGGAGTGTCGCTGAACAGTGTGCTCCTCACCGGCCCAGACTTGAACAACACCTTGTTGGGAGTCGTTCTGCGGTTTAGAAAATAACCTGTAGCCTTGACAGTAGACGTGGAACAAATGCTCTACTGTTTCGTCGTACGAGAAGATCACAGAGATTATTTTCGATGCCTCTGGTACGAGGATAATGACATCAACAAGAATGTAGTAGAGTACAGGATCAAGGTCCACGTTTTTGGAAACAGTCCTTCACCCGCGGTAGCCATCTACTGCATGAGGCGAGCTGCGCAAGAAGGTGAGCGAGAACACGGATCTGATGCAAAGCAGTTTGTGGAGAGGCAGTTCTATGTTGACGACGGCCTCACCTCATTCACCACATCTGAAGGAGCCATAGATGTTCTGAAAAGAACCAGAAAGATGTTGGCAGAGTCCAACTTGAGACTTCAAAAGGTAGCATCAAATAGTGGACATGTGATGGAAGCCTTCCCTGCAGAAGATCGTGCAAAGGATCTGAAGGATTTGGACCTTGGAGTTGACCCTCTCCCTCTTCAACGGAGCCTGGGTCTCTCCTGGAACCTGGAAACAGACAGCTTCACGTTCCTGGTGTCCAACGAAAAAAAAACATTCACACGGAGAGGTATCTTGTCCAGTCAACAGTATTTATAACCCTCTTGGGTTTGTAGCACCCATAACGATGCAAGGAAAAGCATTAGTCAGGGCGCTCTCATCTGAACAGAGTGAGTGGGATTCTCCACTCATCCCTGAAAAAGAAACTGAATGGAACACATGGAAGGACTCTCTGAAGGCTCTCAAGACCTAAACATACAGAGGTGCTACATTCCAGTCTCGTTGTCTTCAACTCAGAGAAGAGAACTTTGCATCTTCTCAGATGCTTCCTCAGTAGCTATAGGAGCTGTTGCCTACTTGAGAGCTACTGACAATGAAGGACGATATCATGTTCAGGGTTTGTACGGGTGCTTGAAATCCTTGAAAATGCTTGAAATTTGACGTGGTTTTTTCAAGGTTGGGAAAGTGCTTGAATTTTGGGAATGGTGCTTGAAATTGAGATAAAGTGCTTGAAAATGTAAATGCTTTACTTTAACAATAAATTGCTGTCTGACTGAATAGTTCGCTTTTTAGATTAGAAAATAATTGCTTCGCTTCTACATAAAACAGCCCCGCTCCGGCCTTCCGGCCTATGTGCGCGACCGGCAAGTGTTTTTTTTTGTGTGAACTGGGCATTCTAATGAGAGTGATATAGATGACAGTATGCCAGGAGGTTGCTGTTTTAACGAGCTTTGGCTATCCGAAGAAAAATACAAGCCATAGCTAAAACGAGGATCAACACAACGAATAGCCTCCTGCAAAGGTTGCCAAAAAGAAATGCAGTTGTTCTCGATGAGAGAGTCTGCGCTCACGAGCCACATGGGTCAACTCAGTAATATTGATATATGCTGTCTCACTGAAACTTGGCTGAGACATGAAGAATATGTCAGCATAAATGAGGCCACTCCACCCAGCCATATCAATACTCATATTGCCCGCGGCACAGGCAGAGGAGGTGGAGTTGCAGCCATCTTTGACTCAAGTTTACTTATCAATACTAAACCAAAACTAAATTATACCTCCTTTGAAAGTCTCGTTTTTAGTCTTACGCATCCGACCTGGAAAACTTTGCAGCCAATCTTATTTGTTACAGTGTACCGTGCACCAGGGCCTTATTCAGAATTCTTATCAGAATTCTCTGAGTTTTTATCAACTTTGGTACTTAAAACAGATAATAATAATAATAATAATAATAAATTAATTTTGTTAGCGCTTTTACAGGTGCTCAAAGACGCTTTACAGATATAGTAAAAAGAAAAAAGGAACAACACATACATATATAGTTAAATCAAGCAATATAACAACAATCACACATTAAAAGCCAGATTGAAGAGGTGAGTTTTTGTAAGTTTTTTGAAGGTGGTGAGGTCAGTGCAGTCTCTGATGGGTTGTGGGAGTGAGTTCCAGAGGGAGGGGGCAGCGACGGAGAAGGCTCTGTCCCCCCAGGTCCGGTGATTGGTGCGGGTGGGGATGGATAGGAGGTTGGCTTCTGATGAGCGGAGGCAGCGGGAAGGGGTGTGGTGGTGCAGCAGGTCTGTGAGGTAGGGGGGGGCCTGATTGTTGAGGGCTTTGTGAGTAATCAGGAGGACTTTGAAGTGGTTTCTTTGACGGACGGGGAGCCAGAGGAGGTTCTGGAGGACGGGAGTGATGTGGTCTCGGGAGCGGATGTGGGTGAGGAGGCGGGCAGCAGAGTTCTGGATACGTTGGAGTTTATTGAGGAGGTTGGATGGTATGCCGTAGAGCATACTATTGCAGTAGTCGAGTCGTGAAGTGATGAATGCATGAATCAGGGTTTCAGCAGCAGAGGAGGAGAGTGATGGGCGGAGACGGGCAATGTTTTTGAGGTGGAAAAAGGCGGTCCTGGTGATGTGATTGATGTGGTGGTTGAATTTGAGCTGACTGTCGAAAATTACTCAGAGGTTGCGGATGTGAGGGGGGGAGATAGAGTGTGGCTGTCAATGGTGAAGTTGAAGTTCTGGATGTCTTTGATACGGGATGGGGGGCCGATGATGATGATGTCTGATTTGGCACTGTTCAGTTGGAGATAGTTTGTTTGCATCCATGCTTTTATTTCTGAGAGACAGTTGGTGAGAGTGGAGTGTGTTGTGGGGGTGATGGTTTTTGTTGAGATATAAAGTTGGATGTCATCGGCGTAGCAGTGAAATTGAAGATTGTGGCGACGAATTATTTTGCCAAGGGGGAGCATGTAGAGGATGAAGAGGAGGGGGCCAAGCACCGAACCCTGGGGGACGCCTTGGGACAGAGGAGCAGTGGAGGAGGTGCAGTTGTTGATGTTAATAAACTGATGTATGTCGGTGAGGTAGGATTTCAGCCAGGAGAGTGCAGTGTCGGTGATGTTGAGTGATGATTCGAGGAGGGACAGCAGGATGGCGTGGTTGATGGTGTCGAATGCTGCGGTGAGGTCGAGGAGGATGAGGATGTTCAGGTTGCCGGAGTCAGAGGAGAGGAGGAGGTTGTTTGTGATTTTCAGAAGAGCTGTTTCGGTGCTGTGTTTTGATCGGAAACCGGATTGAAATGGCTCAAAGAGGTCATTGGAGCTGAGGTGGGATTTTAGTTGTGAGGCAATGACACGTTCAAGTATTTTTGACAGAAAGGGGAGATTTGAGATGGGCTGGAAGTTGGACATGATGTCAGGTGTGAGTCCAGGTCTTTTGAGAATGGGTGTGACAGACATATTGCAGGTAATGGAGGCAGTGATTGCTGAAGGTGAGATGGATTTGAGATTTCTGTAGGTTATTGTGCGTTTTTGCTTTTGGCGGGGATGGGGATGTTGATGTCCATGATGATGGCCAGGGCCCAAGAGTTCAAAACTTTTAATCTCAATAAGATCCGATCAGATTTTGAAATCCCATTTTTTGTGATCCAGGATCAGACAAGTCGGCCACATTTTGTCCCTGGAGTTCAAAGCAATTCAGGATAGGATCAGCCTGATCCAGATTACGACTTTTCAAGATGACTAGATCCTGAATATCAGTGCTTTAATCCTACCGAGCGCCATCTAGTGGACATGAAAAATAATACAAAGAAGACAAGAGATCACATTGCAGAGACTTCTATTGTCCGCACTGACGTTTGAAAGGTGATGACAGATGACGGACTGTTTTTTTGTTGAAGATATTTTTTCTTTAATCTAAATTACATTTCAGTCAGACAACTCACGTGTTCTTAATATATTTATTATAGCAGCATATAGTTTGAGTTTGGCGTCTAGGCTCGGGCCTCATCACTCCACAGATTTACAAAGAACATTGAGTGATGATTAGATAACTATCCCCCGAGCCTACAGGTGGAAGCTGGGGTGGAGCTGGGGTGGTGGTGGGTCAGGCAAGCAGCAGCAACATGAAACACAGCAGTAGGAACATGACATGAACGCAGCAATAGCAAGTGAACACAGCAGTGGCAGCAGCAGCATAGCGAGGCAGAGGCAGAGAGACCTGGCAGCTTAAATAGAGCGGCATGTTTAGGAGAATGTGTTTGGTTGGTTGTAAGAGGGACGAGGTGCGTCACGTGTTAATGTATCATTGGTGCTCGAGTTGACTGCCTGAACTAGCTCGCAGGCTTCGCCCCATTTCAGTCAGACAACTCACGTGTTCTTAATATATTTATTATAGCAGCATATAGTTTGAGTTTGGCGTCTAGGCTCGGGCCTCATCACTCCACAGATTTACAAAGAACATTGAGTGATGATTAGATAACTATCCCCCAACACGCGTGGAGATTAGATAACTCTCCCCAACACGGCATGGAGATTACATACCTATCCCCCAAAACTGCGAGAACTGCGAGCCTGACGCTGGTGATATTAGTCTGATAAGTAGAGGGCCTGGCGAACAGCCACGTGGCTATTCCCCCTAAGCACCGTGGCTTTGAGGGTAATGTACTACCTAGTGACTGCTATGTGAAGGCCCGGTAACAGCCCGAAAAGCCATCCCCCTTAAGCACCGTGGCTTGCAGGGAATATACTACCTATGACTACCTAGTGAACCTGCTATGTGAAGGCCCGGGAACAGCCCGAGAAGCCATCCCCCTTAAGCACCGCGGCTTTGAGGGGAATATACTACCTAGTGACTGCTATGTGAAGGCCCGGGAACAGCCCGAGAAGCCATCCCCCTTAAGCACCGCGGCTTTAAGGACGATATACTACCTAGTGACTGCTATGTGAAGGCCCGGGAACAGCCCGAAAAGCCATCCCCCTTAAGCACCGCGGCTTTAAGGACGATATACTACCTAGTGACTGCTATGTGAAGGCCCGGGAACAGCCCAAAAAGCCATCCCCCTTAAGCACCGCGGCTTTAAGGACGATATACTACCTAGTGACTGTTATGTGAAGGCCCGGGAACAGCCAGAAAAGCCATCCCCCTTAAGCACCGCGGCTTTGAGGGGAATATACTACCTAGTGACTGCTATGTGAAGGCCCGGGAACAGCCCGAGAAGCCATCCCCCTTAAGCACCGCGATTCCGAGGGGGATATACTACCTAGTGACTGCTATGTGAAGGCCCGGGAACAGCCCGAAGAGCCATCCCCCTTTAGCACCGCGATTTCGAGGGGAATATACTACCTAGTGACTGCTATGTGTAGGCCTAGGAGAGACCAGTGCCAATCCCCTCCGAGCACAGCGGCTTTGAGGGGAATATACTACCTGTTGAGACTCTATGTCTAGGTCTGCAAACAGCAACGATGAGCATTTCCCGACACTATGAGCTAAATTGATATATAATCTAACCTAAATCTGGATCAAATCTTCAAAACGGGGAGTTCAAACCGACAACACAGGATTGGGATCAGTTTGATCCCAAAAAACTGGATTATCCTGATCCCACCAGAGGGGTGGATTTCCAGTGGATTACCAGAGCAAAATGTACTGTACAATTTATTTTAAAATATGTTTCAATATAAATAAGATGGCAAAGTTTGTTAACTGAAATAATACACCATGTTTAGCCTTCATGGCAAATCAATTTTATTTTTCATTTTTTGCTCACGTTTGTGGTGGCCTATTTTGTTTTCAACCAAATGTTGATGACATAAATGTTTATGCTCATAAAAGTATCACAACAAAGATTGTCAATCACAAATGTAATTTAGATTAAAGAAAAAATATCTTCAACAAAAAAAAATTCCATCATCTGTCATCACCTTTCAAAAGTAATTGCGAACAATAGAAGTCTCTGCAATGTGATCTCTTGTCTTCCTTGTATTATTTTTCATGTCCACTAGATGGCGCTCGGTAGGATTAAAGCACTGATATTCAGGATCTAGTCATCTTGAAAAGTCGTAATCTGGATCAGGCTGATCCTATCCTGAATTGCTTTGAACTCCAGGGACAAAATGTGGCCGACTTGTCTGATCCTGGATCACAAAAAATGGGATTTCAAAATCGGATCGGATCTGATTGAGATGAAAAGTTTTGAACTCTTGGGCCCAGACAGGAGAGGTTCTGATCTGGACTAAAGAACAATATTTGGGGCGGAGGAGCGGCGAACAAACAACGCCAGCAGCACCCTCGGCGACCCGGGAAAAATTATCTTATATATGCGCACATGTCTGTCTACTGGATTGCTTTTGCGCATTACCAATACAAGCAACATGCACACGTGCCCCCCACTTGTTCCCCATGCGTCCCCTATGGCGTTATATTTGTGCCTCTATCCTGAGCACGCAATGAAACATGTTGAGCATAGAAAATGCGATTGAGCGCGCACTTGAACATTTTTGAGCACAGAGAAATATATTTTCTCTCATAAAACTCCTGCTCCGTGCGCAAGCAGACCGCTGCACACGCTCTCTGTCCCTCGCTCGCTCAACCTCTCCAGCCTGTGCGCGCTCAGCTTTGCCTGCGCTCGCTCAAGTTGTCACAGCGTTACAAATGTGCCACAAAACCAACCAATCGGAGAACTCGAGAAGGTCAATTCTGATTGGCTGGTCCAGCGACCAGTTGCGACAGCGGAAGTCCAAAATGCTTGATCGTCACGTGGTTCAGAGCAGAAAGTTCCCGGAAGTTCGTGGCGGGCCATTTGAATCACGATTTGAATGCATTAATAACAGGATAGAAATGCAATTTTTGGTAGTTAGTGGTCAATAAAGGTTTTGATTTGCAATATGTATACAACATATCGATATGTGTATGTAGTTACATCAATGTGTTTAGTTTTTTAAGTAAAATGTGCTAATATTTGAGGATTAAGATAAAATAAGAAGTAGGCTACTTTATTGATACCAATTGGGGAAATGTTTACACTGCAGCAGCAAAAGACAAGGCATTGTACATTAGACAGTTAAAGACTAGAATTAAACAATTGAAAATGTAAACATATTAAATAGAAATAAAATAGCATTAGAAAAAGTAGAAAATATACATAGTGTGAACAGCTATCTTACCTGTTGTTACGACCCGCCCCCTACCAAGCGGTAGTGGCTCGTGGGGAGACCCGCAACATAAAATAAAATACACAAAACATGGGTATTTTAGGGTTATGAACAGCCCCAGGGCTTATCGTACCTGATTTCCCACCCTCACGCCACGATGGAGGGTCCCTGATCGGTCTGTCCAATTCCGTAGCCGTAAAACTGTCGCGGATGACTGCCACCGCATTCACTCCCGGCTTAACGAGCACTCTGCCACCGGCTAAATCATTCCCCAAGACCAAATCTACCCCTTCAATGGGAAGACATGGCCGAACCCCGACAGTTACCGGACCTGTGACCAGATCTGACTCAAGATGAATATTATGCAACGGTGAACCCACACACTGCATACCAAACCCCCTCACAAGAACACCCGAACCCACAGCAGACTCCTCAGAGAGGGGCAACACACCCCTCACCAAAAAGGATTGTGACGCTGCCGTATCCCTCAAAATGGTCACTGGAACCCTGTTGTTATTCCCCGGTAAAGACACCATTCCTTTCATGAGAAACGGAGCAAAAACTTCCAGTTCTGATTTGAAAGACCCTGGCTTTGAAGTACTCACCAAAGCGACCGTCTTTACAGGCTTCTCCTCATCCCGCAAAGCATAACAATTCGCAACAATATGACCTCTTTTCTTGCAGAAATAACACACTGGGCTATCTCTGGTTCCCCAATTCACCTCCCTCGCCTTTTCCTCCACAGCTCTCGACATGCTGCCCTGTAACGGCACGTTAGCGGAGCTTTCCCTGACCTTGTTGTCATCAAACCGGGCCTGCGCGCTATCCCTCTCACCGAAGACAGACTTGTGAGTGAGAACATACTCGTCAGCCAAAACCGCAGCATCAGACAGTTTCATGGGTTTCTGCTCATTAAGATATGTGGCTACCTTGTCAGGTAAACAGTTTTTAAATTCTTCCATGAGCATCAACGTTCTCAGGTCCTCTAGAGATCTTACCCCCGTCGACGAGCACCACCGATCAAACAGTCCCTCTTTCTCACGGGCAAACTCCACATAAGCTTGAGAATCTTTTTTTTTTAAACTGCGAAACCTCTGACGATGCGCCTCCGGCCCGAGCTCATAGGCGCGCAGAATTGCTGCTTTCACCTGCCCATAATCCCGACTGACCTCGTCAGACAATGCAGCATATACCTCCTGAGCTTTCCCCGTGAGAACGCACTGCAGCATCACAGTCCACACATTCCTAGGCCATTTCAAGGTTGTTCCCTGATTAGATACATTTCTACCATTTCTTTAATTCATGGTGGCTTCAGTAATCCCATGGTAATTGAGGACATAAGTAATCTAAAGTATTAATGTAATCTTTATGACTTTCAGAAAGGACAGGAGACCCACAGGTGCCTATCAATGATTGTCAACTGACAGCACAATGAGTCAAAGCACTAGCAGCAGCAGCATGATGATGATGTTAAATGTGTTGTTTTAGGAACATCCATGTAAATAAATGGAATTCAATAAACATTGAATAGCATGTCTGGGCCCGCTACCAGCTCCTCCTGTCCGTCCGACTGCTCCCAGCCCCCGCGGCGTTCAACATGCACATCTTCGTCCGCTGAGACGCACGACACCTTCGGCTGGCCCGGAGCAAAAACTTTGCATGGCTCTGCTAAATGCTAGGTCGATAGCAAACAAAACTTTCCTGCTAAATGACTTCTTCACCTCTCGTGATCTGGATTTTATGTTTCTGACGGAGACCTGGGTCCACGCTGGCGAGTATACACCGTTCTCTGAACTTCTTCCTCCTGACTGTACATTCTTCAGTTCCCCCCGTACTACCGGCCATGGTGGGGGAATAGCATCTGTGTTTAGAGCTAGCCTCCAATGCCGATTGCTTCACCCTGTAACTAGCTATGCTAGCTTTGAGTTGCAGCTTTTTGAACTTAACCCGGCCTCGCCTATACTCTGCGCAGTCGTGTATCTTCCGCCAAAGTGCAATAAGGATTTCATAAATGACTTTGCTGACTTTCTGTCCGGGATCATGGTGAAATATGATCGTGTTTTGATTTGCGGAGACTTCAATGTCCATGTGTGTTGCGAGTCCAAACCTCTGGTTAGGGATTTTTGAAATCTCCTCGATTCATTCGGTCTCATTTAGTCCGGAGCTGGCCCAACACATGAAAAAGGACACACTTTAGATTTAGTATTATCGCTTGGACTGTCTGTATATGTGGATGAAATCTGTGTAACGACGCGTATCTCAGACCATTTACCGGTTCTGTTTACAACCTCGATCCCTTCCGCAGGAGTCGAATCACGTGCTCCTGCGCGTCGTCTGCGTTCGATTAACCCCTTGACTGCCTCACAGTTTTCTGATGTTTTTAATGTTTCCCTGATCTGTAAATTAGATTTTTAATTTTAAACTTTTAATGCTGATGAGCTTATCTCCATGTTTGACTCAACATGTACACTAATTTTGGATTCTGTTGCTCCTTTTACGCTTAAACGCACCAAAGTTCTCTCAGAGCCTTGGCTAAATGACTGTACTCGTGCCCTCAGACGCGCTTGCAGGCGCGCAGAGAGAAAATGGAAAAAGGATAAACTCCATGTCTCCTTAGAAATCCTTCGTGCTTGTCTTTCCGACTACCAGACAGCAGTCAAAGCAGAGCACATTTAACTGTTAATCTCCAAAAACAATGTCCTCAACTCAATCATTAATCCCTGTGATGCTTCTCCAATTGTGCCATCGACTACTCTCTGTGATAAGTTCCTTACATTTTTTATCGAAAAAGTATCTGCTCTTAGGCTAGCCCACACTATTGCTACCCCAGATCCTGCTCCTCTCCTGTGCCCTGCTGTCCTAGACCACTTTGAGCCTGTATCCCTCTCTTCTCTCTCAGATGTGGTCAAGCACCTGCGGCCGACAAACTGCAGCTCAGATAGCATTCCCTCTCGCCTTCTCAGAGATGTTTTTAATTCAGTTGGAGCAAGTATTTTATTACTTATAAATACCTCTCTTGGCTCAGGATGTGTCCCAGCTGCATTCAAACATGCCGTGGTGAAGCCACTACTTAAAAAGAAAAATCTCGACCCTTCCATTCTCGCAAATTTTAGGCCCATCTCCCAGCTACCTTTTTTATCCAAAGTTCTGGAGCGAGTAGTCTATGCACAGCTGCAGTCTTTTCTAACCACGCATGGAATCCATGAAAAGTTTCAGTCTGGCTTTAAACCCATGCACAGCACTGAAACAGCCCTTTTAAGAGTTGTTAATGATCTGCTCCTAGCCGCCGACTCAGGTAGCCCAGCTGTCTTGGTGCTGTTAGACCTGACAGCTGCCTTTGACACAGTGGACCATAGCATCCTGTTGTCACGGCTTGAACAGTCCGCTGGCATCACAGGCTCTGCCCTTGCATGGTTCAGGTCCTACCTGCCTCTCAATTCCACTGCAAACTCTTTACAGCTATTGATGGACTGCTTGACAGAGGTCAAATCCTGGCTGAGCCAAAATGTCCTCAACCTAAACGAGAGTAAGACTGAGGTCATCTTTTTTGGACCCCAACCTCCTGCCTCCCCAGTTGATACTCTGGGCTCCCTAAAAAAAAACATCCTCTCCTCTGTCAAGAACCTTGGAGTGACCTTCGATAACACTTTTAAATTTGATAAACAGGTCAGCAGCGTAGTTAAAACCTGCTTTTTTTAAATACGACTATTGGCTAAGACCAAGTCGTTTTTATATTTTAAAGACTTGGAAAGGGTTATCAACGCCTTTGTAACCTCAAGGTTGGATTACTGCAACGGTCTGTATGTGGGTATGGACCAGGCCTCAATTAGACGCAGAATGCAGCTGCACGTCTTCTTACGGGCCACAAAAAGCGTGACCACATCACCCCAATTCTGGCCTCACTGCACTGGCTTCCAATTCGGTTCCGAATTGATTTTAAACTCCTTTTATTTGTTTTTAAAGCACTAAATGGGCTGGCTCCGGCGTATATAGCTGAACTCCTCCAGCGCTACACCCCAGCCAGAGCCTTCCCAGCTAGAAACTTTTGGTTCTAAAAACATTCTGAGAATGTTACAGTCAATGTTCTAGGAAGGTTTTCAGCGGGAAGTTTTTGTTAGGTTCCCAGAACGCTCTTCGGAAAGGTAGGATATCGTTCTCTGAAAACATTCATAAAATGTTTGGTGATAACATTGTTACAACATTATGCCCTCCTATTCTTAAAACGTTTTCAGCGGGAAGTTTTTGTTCGCTCTTCTGAAAAGTAGGATAACGTTCTCTGAAAACATTCTTAAAATGTTTGGTGATAACCTTCCTAAAATGTTTTTGATAACATTGTTAGAACATGATGCCCGGCTATTCTTAAAACGTTTTCAGCAGAAAGTTTTATTTTGGTTACCAGAATGTTGTTCTTATAGGTAGGATAACGTTCTCTAAAAACATTCTTAAAATGTTTTTGATAACATTGTTAGAACATTATGCCCTACTGTTCTTAAAACATTTCCAGCTGCAAGTTAGATTTTTTATGTTGCCAGAATGTTATTATTTTAGAGAAGGATAACATGGTTTATGTTAAAAAAAATGATGCAAATGTTCTGTGGTAACAATTTACTAAAATATGTTTACATTATTAGAACATAAAGACATAATATTCCTGTAATTGTTCAACTCAAAATTCCTGGGTAAGTGGACTGACCACTGTGGTCATTAGGATGATTATGATAGTTTACTTAACTATTGGAATTTGACTATTAACACATGTAAAAGGATGACTCGGAATCAGTTGGTGAAAGTAACATTTGTTTATTAGAAAAGGGGAGCTGGGAGTGGAGGTTGGTTATGGCGGCAGTGGGAAACAGTTGTTCCAGGGTGGAGAGGCCTGGCTGGTCTTGGGAGTGTGGAAGGCCTTGGATTCCTCCTGGGAGAGACATCAAAATGAGTGTGAGGCAAAAGCAGGCAAAGTTGTCAAAGAATATGCTGGTAAAAAGCTAGAGCGGCACGCAACAAACCGTTCACGGCAACAATCCGGCAGGGAATGAGTGCAGGCTGCAGGCTTTCATAGTGTGGCTGATGAGCAGGTTGCAGGAATGGTTGATTGGAGATTGCTCCCAGCCGTGTCGAGCAGACTATCAGGTTAGAACCTACATAAGAGACACAACCTTTATAGTCAGAAAAAAATGAATACTGTGGGCCTACATACCTTAGTGTGATTATAAGTGCATGTGAGTGAATATTGGCATGCATAAATTCGTTTGTATACGTCCTATTCATTGTCTCAATGCGCTCATACATCTTAAGAAAGTTATCACCAAAAATGTTAAGAATGTTTTTTGAGAACGTTATCCTACCTTTCAGAAGTACATTCTCGGAACCAAAATAAAACTTCTCGATGAAACCATTCCTAGAACAATGAATGGTAACATTCTCAAAATGTTTTTAGAACCAACAATGTCTAGCTGGGAACTCAGACTTGCCTACGCAAACATCCAATATCATGAATTACGTGCTTGTTTTTTTCTAAAAAGGAAAATGTGGTGACATCAGATTTATTTTAAACATCCTTTTCAAACAAATGCAACAAGTTCTAATAATGTTTTAAAGAAACGTTTTAATCTGATGTTCAAAGAACCTTTTTAGGATGTTTATTTTTTCAAATAATGTTCCTATAAGGTTTAAGGTTAACTAAGACATAACGTTTTAACTGCAACATTCTAAGGATGTGTTTTGGACGTTGTTGGGTAACACATTAAAGATGTTCTTTATAAAACATTCCCTCAATGTTACATGATAACAAATAAAGAACATTCTCCAAGCAACATTCTGAAAATATGTTCAGGATGTTATTGAGGCCTGAGATGACAAAGTGTTTTATAAAATGTTCCTTTAATGTGATATGTTAACAAAGGTGGAACGTTTTGCCTGCAACATTGTATGTAAAAGTTTGTTTTTTAAAGCGCACTACAAATAAATCTGACGTTGACCATGACCCTGTTAATATTTTGCATCACAGGAACATTTTATAAAAAAAATAATAACCTCCTGAAAACATTATCCAAATGTTGCTTTCCAAATGCTCTTCATTTGTTATCATGTAACATTGAGGGAATGTTTTATAAAGAACATCTTTAATGTGTTACCCCAACAACGTCCAAA
>CALSBZ010046918.1:5953639-5964625 GCA_943591055.1 Gobionotothen gibberifrons
GGGTCGTGCTTACGAAAGCACGTACCCGGAACTAAATGGGCCAATCCGTGGAGCCGTTACGTTACGTCCGCGGAGCCGTTACGTTAAGTCCCCGCTGATTGGTCCAAATTGACCAATCCACGGACTTCCTCACACACACACACTCAGTGCAGGCAGCTCTGCTGCTGCTCCCTGTTGCAGGCTGATAACAGACAGACTCTGACAGATTCTCTCTGCAGACCCATTCTCACAGCGTTTATCAACCTATAAACCTTTTTCTTACTCAATATCAAGCCACACTTATTGTTTTTATTTCGGCTGTGACTTTGTGTGTGTTCAGGTTGAGTTTGGCTGTGTATCGCTATACAAGGAAATCACACCTCCACGGAGCTCATCGCGATTCACAACATGCACACTGGGCTCACAGGGAGGGGGACGGGGAGGGGGGGACGGGGAAGCGGCAACGAGCCGTTTAGTGGAGAAAGTGAATACTGCTGAATACACATACTTTACAGAGATGCTGTATGCGAAACCAATGTGAGTTTGGAAAATTGCACAGTATTTTTCTATTTTAGTGTACCTCAACAATGGAATTATGATCAGTGGAAATGGCCATGACACCTCTCCTTTAAGATGGACCTGAATTCCCCCATAGTGATTACATCTGAGAGTTTCCGCTCCTTCTGTACATTGTTCCAAACTGTGGGGGCAGCATATCTAAAAGCTGTTTTACCTAGTTTTGTTCTCACTGTAGGAACCAGCATCTGAATAAAATCTTGGGAGCGCAGGCCATATAGACTTTCTCTTTGACACATATATGTGCAAATGTAGAAGGGAACCAACCCAAGCAGAGATTTGGGGAAGGACAAATTGAGGCTTAAAAATATGAGATAATCCATAATCTTCAGTGTGGTTAGCTATGAATCTTCCAAAACTTCCAAATACCTTGTCCTGGACATAGTTTCTA
The DNA here is from genome assembly GCA_943591055.1 of Gobionotothen gibberifrons. Classification (NCBI taxonomy): domain Eukaryota; kingdom Metazoa; phylum Chordata; class Actinopteri; order Perciformes; family Nototheniidae; genus Gobionotothen; species Gobionotothen gibberifrons. The sequence goes on from CALSBZ010046918.1 coordinate 5,954,586, forward strand.
CAGTATAAACTGTGCAACAGTACAGTAGGCCCACACAAACTGCAGAACACTGGTGCTTTGGGAACACTCAAATGATTTCATTCCCATTTAAAATCAGGAGACTGAATACGAACATTATGTGTGTGTGTGTCATACTTGCCAACCCTCCCGATTTTCGCGGGAGACTCCCGATTTCATTGCCCTCTCCCGGTTTCCTCCCGGGGTCATATTTCTCCTGCATTTCTCCCGATTTCTGACAAAATCAGATTTACTCAGGACTGTTTCCACTCGGACTTTAATACAGCTACACCATTGTTTGGTTTCCATGGTAGAACGTCTCTTTAGTAGCGCGTGCAACAAGAATCGACAACTCCACCCTCTGCTCACTCCTTTCCAGCCCACACATATGCTCCATGGTGCTACAGGCCGCAAGGCATGGCACTTAGCTAACAATAAGCATGTTAATGTTAATCTAATACAGCTCCGGCGATCCACTAGCATTCTATCGCTCGAAATGGAGTCGAAAGAGATTAGTTTTCAGCCTGCGCCGGAAGATGTGCAAGCTATCTGCTGTCCTGATTTCAATGGGGAGCTCATTCCACCATTTAGGGGCCAGGATAGCAAACCCACGTGTTTTTGCTGATGGGAACTTTTGTCCCCCTCGCAGCGCGGGTGCTGCGAGCCGTTTGGCAAGGTCAAATTTCACTTGTTTTGCATCGATCTTGATACAGGGTACTTATTATATGTTATAGTTTGGATTCCTAAAGCTTTTAGTCTACTAACCCATCATGCAAGGGTGGTTTTCACTATAAGCAAAGGTTTTTTTTTTAGGCGGACATTAGAATTTACATGTTTTACTATGTTCCATCTGAATTTACTTTAAAATAAAAACATATTGATTCTGACACTTCTACATCCAACTCACAGATGTATCCTTGCTTTGAGAAAAATAATTATTAATTTACCCCTTTTAGAAGTGAAGATATATCATTTGTTGTGTAAGTGGCATTTTCGAGCCGAAACCTGAAAAACAGGCTCAGGGCTTAAGAGGTTAACAGACTCTTCACGCTAACGAAGGATCACTTCTAGGCAGGGTTGGGAGGGTTACTTTGTAAATGTAATCAGTTACTGAATACATGGCTCTGAAAGTAATCAGAATACAGTTACAGTTACGTGTCTTAAAAAAGTAACGTATTGAGATTACTTTTGGAATACTTTATTTTTCCATAACAGATGGGTATGTTTTGGTGAACAGGAGACACTTGTTTTACTGTTTTAATGGCTTATCAAGAACTCAAACACAACATCTTGGTGTCATTCTAGACAGCTCCCTCTCATCTGCACCCCACATAAAAAACATCACCCGGACTGCATTCTTTGTACTGTCTTAAAACCTTTCCTTAGAATATGTTATGAATTGTAAGGTGTCCTTGGGTGCTTTGAAAGGCAACCTAAATATAATGAATTACCATTATTATTTATTATTATTATCTGAAACGATGTAATAACTTTTAAAACTTTTAAAACTTCCAGTCACTTGTAGTGATGGGATTTATGGCTCTTTGAAGGGAGCCGGATCTTATGGCTCCGTTCCTTTCAAAGAGCTGGCGGCGCCATATCCATGTCATTCATGTCAGTGAATGTACTTTTAATTTACCCTCTGTATGTGTTAAGTAAATAAAGTTGCCTTGCCTTGAATTCAATTCACGCAACTCTTAATATTAGATAGCCTACTGTGTTTTTAAGTGGCGATGGAGATTATTTGTTGACCCTGCTTTAAAGGATATTTTGCCTTTACAAATGGTGCGCTTTATCACTGCCTGGGTTTTGGTTGAAGTGCATCCAACTGCGTTTGGCTCATTTTCCATCCGAAAAACACGTTGTCTACTCGTTCATCTCACTCCTCGTGCTGAAACCTGGTATTCACTCTCTGTCCTAAACGGCTTGTTGGAGCTCGCCCCCCTCCCTGTGAGCCCAGTGTGCTCTGATTGGTCAAGCGACGTGCAACTGCTCGTGAGGAGCTGCTGTGAGGAGCAGACAGGGCTTCCGTGTCGGCGATAGATACAGTCAGAGTAGGGGCAGGTCTTCACAGAATACGTTTTGGGGAACAAAATCAAGCTTTTTAAAAGGCGAGTGGATTTTGGCAGGCAGTGAGTGCGGACAAACGATTGAACGATAACAAGAACGGCTCTCACCAAGTACGACTCGGTTCCCCTCGTTCATACCAAAGAGCCGTTCAAAAAACCATCTCCGTTTCTAACTTTCAATATATTTTAAAAGAGATCTCTCTCTCTCATCTGCGTGCAGGGGCGGGGCCTCACAGACACGCTGCATCTCTCTCTCCCTCACAGACATGCTGCAGCGCTGTTCTGTGCAGTGTGCACACAGTTCTGCTGGTAATGAATATTACATTTTGTGAGGAAACGTTTCCACCATTAATTCCAATAAGTATTCCAAAATGTATTCACTTCAGGTTTACGAAAGTAACTGTAATCAGATTACTCGTTTTTCAAATGTAACGCCAGCTGAATACAGTTAGCCTACTTGATTTTTGTATTCTCATTACGTAACGCCGTTACATGTATTCCGTTACAACCCAACCCTGCTTCTAGGCTAATGTCCCGCAGCTCCTGCCTCTCTGTTGGACTCTGTCGCGGCGGGGCTACTGCTGTGGTGCGGAGCACACAAAGCAGATTCTTCACAACGAAGGATCACTTCTTCTTCAAGGCAGGGAAGGTTTCGCAGTACGCAGTCTACTGCCCCGCAGCTGCTGCCCCGCAGCTGCTGCCTCTCTGTTGGACTCCGGTACTGCACCTTACTCACGAGACGTTGTAAAAAAAAAAAATGGGTGGGGGGCGAACGCAGTAACCACTCCGCCAATGCCACAGTCACCCCCGTCGTGCCGGATGAGAATGTCTGGCGGGCCGGATGTGGCCCGCGGGCCGCCAGTTGGTGGTCACTGCTGTAGCGTCACCTTGGATACGATTCCAAACAACTCACAGACTGCATCGGCGCTGAAATTGCCGCCCTGTGACCATCCGATCTGACGACGCTGATTGGCTGAAATTATGTTTCGGCGGCATAGTTTACAGATAGCAACAGTCAGCAATGTGTTGGCTGCTGCTGCTCTGGCTGAGGGCTCCTTTCTTAGCGCCCAGACGAGAGAGGGTAATGATACACGCTGCGGCCAGGCATGTGACTTATCAGTAACTTTAGACATCAAAACTATTTAAAACTTCTTATCTTAGCTATCTCTTATTTGGTGGAGGAAAACAATTGTGACATCAGTTATGACATCACTTACGTGACTGGGATTTGTAGTCTTTCTAGTTGCGTATTTTTCATAGTCTTATATTTCAACAGTTTTACGACAAACTGTGACTTTTTTGACATGGAAATGATTTTTTTTAAATTGACAAACATTATATGAGTAATTCATGGCTGAATTCAAACGGGATCGAAAGATAAGCTTTCTCTCTTCATTAGTGCTGGGGGGAAACGATTATTTTGAAAACGATTAATCGGGCGATTATTTTATCGATTAGTCGTTTAATCTAACGATTATTTTTCTGTTTTCTGTTATTTTTCTAATAAAAAACATAATGTATCTCAAATAAATACCAAAAAACATTACTTCATTCATGACAACTGCGCACCAGCTTACTTGCAGCCCTGGCCTGGACATTGCTTGGCTCCGTTAGTTGACATACATTGATACTATAAGCTGACTAACGTTAGTCTAATGTTATGTTTGACTCGTAAACGACCACAACATGAGTTAGCTCTCTGTGCAGTTTGTTCGTTCCGGGTTAGTAGCGGCGAGATAGCGGTGTTCTGCAGACGTGAACTAGCTACCATTCCAGCCAACATTAAATGCTGACAAACGTTAACTAACACACAGCTGGAGCCGCTAGCTAGGTAGCTAACATTAACTACTAACCAACCAAGCACGAACAAACCGCACGGAGAGCTATAAGATAGTTAGCACTACCGAAGTGCACAGAACTCAAGCTGCACAACACACTAGGGCTGTCCCGAATACCATTTTTCGGGCTCCGGATATAGAGAGGCGAAGTCCCTCCCCTTCCGAGGGAGCTCATGGGACCCCGGAAGCGGAAAAATATACATTGAAGTCAATGGAGAGATAAACGTTATCTTTTGACCCCGTTTGAATTGTGCCACGAATGACACATATGATGTTTGTCAATCTTAAACAATCCTTTCCATGTAAAAAAAGTCACAGTTTGTCGTAAAACTGTTTAAATATAAGGCTATGAAAAATACGCAACTAGAAAGACTACAAATCCCAGAGTCGCGTAAGTGATGTCACCATTGTTTTCCTCCACTAAGAGATAGCTAATATAGATATCATCTATCTATATGGCGCTGGCTAAGATAAGATAACTTTAACAAGATGCCTGTGTGCTTAGTACCAGGTTGTTATCATACCAGCAATGGGTCTTGCTCGTTCTTTCGCCTCCCGTCTGATGAAAGGAACAGGAGTGGCTGGATCAAGTTAGCTACCTAGCTAGTAGCTAGCACGTTAGTTAGCATTACAGCCTTGTCATTTTTATTAGCCTTAACAATAAGTAACATCAAGTAACCCAACATGTTAAACAGTAAGAGTAGTAGTCATATTTCGTGAACCATTTGAAGAGTACTGTCACAGCGGTGTGATCATAATACACCATTTAAGCCTGGGGGAGAAATGCTAACGCTAACGCTAGCATCGGCGATCTGTTTTACGTCATGCTATCTGCACAAATGGTTGACATTAAACATTAAAAAGACCAGGAAGTTCAGAGAGAATCAAAGGCAGGCAGGCAGCTTTGCATGACATTCTTCTCGACGTGTTTCATTGTGGTGATAGTGAGCGTAGTCAATCCTTTTGTTGACAAGAAAGAACAACACACGTCACCAAGATGGCCGTCACTACTGCTAGACCGGAGATGTAGTTCATTCAGCGTTTCAGACAAAAAAAATGTGTTACTTCACAGTTTTACGACACATTATTATTTTTTTGACTTGCAAAATTATCTTTTAAATTGCCAAACATCATATGTGTAATTTGCGGCACAATTCAAACGGGATCAAAATATAACGTTTATCTCTCCATTGACTTCAATGTATATTTTTCCGCTTCCGGGGTCCCAGGAGCTCCCTCGGAAGGGGAGGGACTTCGCCTCTCTATTCGGTAGTAATCAGCAGCGAATATGCGACCCGCACGAACCGCTTTAACACGTGTATTTTGGTGTATTCACGGCATTCATTTTGTTATTCTACAGTATTGTTGTTTTATAGATATTAACCCAATTTGTGTTCTTTGAAATTGAAAAGGATATCGCATTGTGTTTGTTAGTTTCGTTACAGTTATATATGTCTTAAGTGTAATTTGGCTTGGCTTCCTATTTATGAATATGCTTTTATTTTGAAGGAGAGGTAGCGCTGTTGACAGGAAGTTGTTGTTGCTATGGAAACAACGTGACGGAGATTAACGGAGAAAAGTCATATCTACATATAAAGACGGAGAAAGTAACAAATAACAATGCCTTTGCGTTTTGGACTACATTTAAAGTATTCCCATGCTTTTGAAGAGCTAGAGCGAGATGTTTTTGTTTGGGTTTTTTTTGCAGGGCTTCGTGTCAGTCTCCATAGTGTTTAAAGTGCGATTGCGAACTGCTTGTTGTTGTTTTGGGTGACCCACGTGTGTGTGGCGATGCGTCGACGATATTTTGAAGTTGACGCGTCGACATCGTCGACGCATCGCTACAGCACTACTCTTCATTGACTTCAATACATATTTTTTCCGAAATAAGGTCCCATGGACGGGAAGTAGATGGGGGCGTGACTTCGCCACTCTATAAGGTAAATATTACCCGCTGGTGCTGATGGTTATAAATGGCAAATTTTTGGGCAATTTTTTCAATCTGACTTCATATTGACAATTTGTGTCTAATACTAGCGCTAATATTAGGCTACGGTTTGTTAGCTGTTTGCTTAAACTTCCCATATAGCTATGTTGCCGGCTAGCAAACTCACCCTTATCTGAAACGATCGGATAAAAGGTTTCGTCAAAGGCATTGCAAACAATAACGTGATATCAGAAAACTAGAAATGTATAACTCACCTGACACTTTGGCGTACTATTCCTGGCGTCATGTCCTGTAAATGTCAACGATGGATGTGTAATAAGAACGTCAACAGCCTGATGGCAACCGAAAATCCCTCTCTTCTCGTATCTCAGATAGAAGATATGATTGGAGACGTCCAGCCAATCAGAAATTACCTTCTCGAGTTCTCCGATTGGTTGGTTTTGTGGCACATTTGTAACGCTGTGACAACTTGAGCGAGCAGGCAGGCAAAGCTGAGCGCGCACAGGGTGGAGAGGTCGAGCGAGGGAGAGAGAACGCGTGCAACGGTCTGCTTGCGCACGGAGCAGGAGTTTTATGAGAGAAAATATATTTCTCTGTGCTCAGAAATGTTCAAGTGCGCGCTCAATAGCATTTTCTATGCTCAACATGTTTCATTGCGTGCTCAGGATAGAGGCACAAATATAACACCATACAGCTGTGGAGAGTATGTGCTGCAGGGAGGTGTATGCACCTCGCACAACGCACCCAGGAACGGAAGCTAGCTCCGGTCCTTTTCCTGTTAGGGAAACTGTGGACTCGATGTCCTTATCCATGATTAAAAATTGTGAAATGCAATGTAAAATTACCGAAAAAATACCAGCTCACTAAATCACAACCGCTCAAACCAACTACAAACTACTACCGCGGATTGGGCAGAGAAGGAGTCCGAGAAAGTTGCTCCCCCATGTCACGCGTTTGACGTATGACGTATACTTTTTAGTAGCAGAGCTCAAAACGGCCCCTTTACCCTCTGAATTCCTGCCCTTATGTCTCGTAAAACATATCAAATCCTGCATTCACTTTTTTTATTTTCAGGCAAGGTTAAGCATAAATCTAGTAAAAAAAAAAACCTGCAAGTTGCTCTTTAACCTCTTAAGCCCGAAGTACGCCCAAGTGGGCCCCCCCCCCACATTATTTTTTGAGACTATGTCTCAGGGCTTCTTAACATTTATGAAACTATTAATGTTCCATACCCTTTTAAAGTTAAGAAACTCTGCTAACTGACAATATGAACCATTTTTAGCTAAAAAAAACACAACAGTAATACCAAGCCTTTGAATTAGCATTGAGCTAGCCTGCTAGCAAATTAGCTTACAAGCTAACTCCAGAAAACTTTACTTTTACATTTTTTCTATGACCTATTTTTTGTATTAATACAATTAAACTGAAGACAGTTTAATGACCTAGAGATATCCTATTATTCCACTGCTTATGTACACAATTGTTGTAAATAATGGTTAAAACCTCAGTAAATGAAATAAACAATGTGTTTAACAATTACAATTTAATATTGTATTTTCATCTTATCACAAAGTAGAGGTAAGAATATATCCATCCTCTCTCTGCAGCTTCATGTCTTCTATTAGTATAACTTTCATCATTGAGACAGAGGAAATCAATCATGTTATTTAACATCACCAGCAGTAAAACAAATATCAGCAAAAGTGTGTTTATGGAGTTGTTTATTTGCATTATATGTGCAGCAAGTATATAGAAGCAGCTGTTTGGTGAATCAGACAGACTCAAGCTATAATATCTATTAAATAAAAAGACACATACAAAATAAAATTCTGAAACTAAGACACAAGTCTGTAGGACGGCAGTAAGCAGAGGTCTGGGTGGAGGATGTTCCTGATCGTTTTGCTTTCTCCAGCACCACGGGATGTCCAGGTGGATGGCAGCTCTGTCCTGATGATCCGCTGTGCACTTTTCAGATTAGGGGTCCTTCTCCAGCAGATCCATTTCTCCAGAATTGTCCTAATTACAGAGAAAAACAAGAGAAAAATAAAAAAATGTAAATTAATCATATTAAACACAGGGTTGCAAAAGTATTATTGCGAAATGTAACTAAGCATTTCAGACAAACAATCCCTAAAGGATCATTTAAAATGATGTACTGTTGTGGTTTTTTAAAAACTAAAGAGATGAAATGACAGTCACACGTGCATCCCTCTGACACCACTGCACAAACTAACATCAAGCAAAAGGCTGCCGTCTATTTTTGATTGTCTTATTATTATGGGATTAGGATCAATTAAATACAATTTAACCTAAATAAAAGATGATCAAATCTGGTGGAAATATTTAAAATAGGCTTTTCTTTTAGCCCTACCTCAAAGCAGCATGAGCTGAATAAAAAGGTTTTAATGTTGTCCCAAAGTTTAATAAACAGTAAAAAATTGGAACATGTCAGAAAAATTAATAAAGCAAACGGCAGCTGTAGGCTATGCCGGTCTAAATGTTTTCACTTTGGTCTATTTATGTAACATAAAGTATAACTTATCTATAACAGAGCCAAGATCTCTATATGACTTTAGTAAACTTCTGAATTGAATTAAAAAATAAGTGCAAACAACAGTGCAGTACGTCCAGCTAGCTAGTTAGCATCACATATTTATCCGTATTATTTAACGAAAATGTACGTTTTAATGCCCCTTGGGTTTGACGTGTGTGACGTTAGTTAATTTAAAGTAAGTTAAAACCCAATACTCACATTTATTAGTGATTCCTCCGCTTGCTGCCGCACGAAACATGTTTTCGATGGACGAGAGGGAAATGGAACGCAGCGCACTCGTTATTTGTTGTTTGTTTATATCATGCAGTCTGTTCTTCTTCTCTGTCTTCCGGTTGTTGCCTCTTTTGAATGACGAATACACACTACCGCCGCCTGTTGGTAAGGAGAGTTATTGCCACTCATGCACTGAAGTCTTTGCGGTGTGTTCACGTGCGACACATGGCCAAGACGCAGGAGGACACGGCGACGCAACAGTCGGAGTCGGCTGCGGCGAGTTCTCTGGTGTCTGCTTGGTGTGTCAGGGCCTTAAAATGTGGTGGTTTCGTCGGAAAATGTAGTTTTTAACTCGAAATGTGTGCGAGCAACTGGCGAGTGCGTCTTACCAGCTCATCGCTCTACCGGAAGTCATTCTGTTCCCTTTTTAACCTGGGAGTAAGCGGAGGTGCTCACACTGTCTATTTCTTCATCTATTTCGTGTGCATGGCGTACGGGACAGACCTCGGATGGTAGAAACGAGGGACTGGATCAGCCTTTACATGGATGGTAGCTTTCATACCTTTCAGTGTGCCAAGCTCCTCTTTGAAGACATTTTCATGTTTGCTCAGTACTTGCTGCAGCGATTTTTCCTCTGTCTCGGACAGAGACAGGTGTTTCAGGACTCTGGCTTTGTGTCTGAGCTTGATTTTTTTCCATCTCAAATGTTTTTCCTCCAGCCAGCCTCTTCCCAGCAGGCTGGGGCCGTCCCCTTTAACCACAAATTCAAATTCAAAAGCTTTTATTGTCATTGTACAGAATACAACGAGATTTATAGTTACTGCTCCAGCGAGTGCTTTAAAAACAGACATATTAAAACACAGATTAAAAGGTCTGACAGTTACGACCAGCAAGAAGTGCACACAGTTTCGGATCGTCATGTAGATGGCCAGGATTAATAAATAAAGGAGTAAAATAGAATTATGATCAAATATATATGATAAATATTACAGTATATACATAGAGACAGACCATGATTAGTGCACAGTGGGGATATGGGGAGTTATTTGTGTGTGTTTAATGTCCTAATGGCCCATGGGAAGAAACTGTTTGTGAGTCTGGAGGTGCGGGCTTTCAGTGAACGGTAGCGCCGGCCCGAGGGCAGCAGGTCGAACAGATGACGGGCTGGGTGGGATGAGTCCTTCAGGATGGAACTGGTCCTCCTGAGGCAGCGAGAGCTGGTGATGTCTTCCAGGGAGGGCAGAGGGCAGCCAATAATCCTCTGGGCCGTGTTAATGACCCTCTGCAGAGCCTTCCTGTCGGCAGCCGAGCACCCTGCATACCAAGCAGAGATACAGTATGTGAGGACGCTCTCAACTGTAGAGTGATAGAAGGTGTTAGTAATTTAATCAATGTTTTATGGCATAATTTAGTTTAGACAT
>CALSBZ010046918.1:5994625-6013230 GCA_943591055.1 Gobionotothen gibberifrons
CCCTCAAAAACAGGTTTAAAGTGCAGAAAAAAATTCAGAAGAATAATAATTCTTCGCATAACAATAGGTCTTCGCACACTTCGTGCTCAGGCCCTAATAAGAAAATATTTTCTCAGTATAACAATAGGGCTTCGCACACTTTGTGCTCAGGCCCTAATAAGTAATCCAAAATGTATTCACTTCAGGTTTACGAAAGTAACTGTAATCAGATTACTCGTTTTTCAAATGTAACGCGAGCTGAATACAGTTACTTGATTTTTGTATTCTGATTACGTAACGCCGTTACATGTATTCCGTTACAACCCAACCCTGGGTATGGCCCTACAATATATTGTTCAAATATAGCATGATATGTCCCCTTTAAGTAGGCTATGTATTGAAGTGCATGGGAATGATCCCTTTTCCTGAATATATTTTGTAAATAAAAACATTAATTTGATAAACGTTGATGTCGTAAACTATAAGAATCTGAAGCCTGTGTAATAAAGGAGCAGAGATCTTAGTGCAATACTTACGAAGCATTTCTGAAGGGACACATTTGTATGGAGAGTAGTAGGGAAAGTACTTGCCCATACATATAATGATGCCCAAAACGTCTGAATGATTTGATATTTTTTCTTTTTTATCTGATGTCGGTTGGATTTGTGTATGGTCTGTATTGACAGTCTTCTTGCATCAGTTTCACTTTGAGTTGGGCTCCTGGGCCACACTAGTCTCTGGGTCCTTTCTAATGTATCAGTGTTCAACTACACCCAAAACCATTTCCCATCTGGGTATTAATAAACTAGTATTTTAACTAGAAATCCAAAGAAGCAAAACTGTTTCACAGCTCACGTTCAATTCTTGTTACTTTATTTACTCTGTGTGAGTTTTACCTGATGAAGGGCGGAGGATTGGATCACAGTTAATAAAGGAAGACAGTATCCAATTATCTTGTTCTTTAACAGATATTAAAATTTTTAATAAGATAGTGTTTAAAGATGAAAATAGACAGAAAATGGGGCGAGAGGGGGGGGATTATATGCAGCAAAGGGCCATGGGTCAGATTTGAACCTTGGCTGCGAAGGACCATGGGGCAATAGGCGCGTTCACACCGCAGTACTTTTCCCACTTTAGTTCCGATGTAGTTCCGAAATGTTGCGTTCACACCAAAAGAATCCGGAACTAAAATTAGTTCATGAGAACCTTTTTACCCCCGGATTGCAAACCGCGCCCCGTAAAACTCCGGGGACTTCCGGCCGGGGACTTCGGGTGGCAGTATACGCCGTGAAGTTGTTTGCGGCCTGCCTGTAAACCCAAAGCAGAATAAGTGACGTCAGCAGCTTAATTTGCCTAATCTTCCCCCAGGAACATATTCCGGTGTGAACACGATCTGTACTTAGTTCATGAGAACTAAAGAGTTCTCATGAACTAATTTCTGATGAACCTTTGTGGGAAAAGTACTGCGGTGTGAAAGCGCCTGTGAAAGCGCCTGTTCTGTAAAACACATCTCAAAGACAAACACACCAGTCTGTACATCTTTTTGATGTGCAAGATCTTTGTAGCGACTATCAGCGGCAGAAAGAATAAGTTAACAATATTTAGAGAGCCTAACATTGGAGGTCCTTCGGCCTTCGAGACGCAGGTCAGGGCTGAATCCCTGAACACACTGACAGGTATTTAAACAATTTCTTGTTGTTTTGGGATACATTGGAAAACAATATTCTAATTTACTTTTGTCCTGAACATATTTTGTGTCCAAGACTAAATGTTATATCTAATGTGATTTTGTGTTTATCTTACCTGAACAATATCAAAGATGTGTGCAGAGACTGAACTTCATACTTGTTTGAAATATGTTGTTAAATCAGGTTTAACATGGTTTTCATCAGCATTGTATAAAATAAACAAACGTTTTTCTGTACAACAGCACTATCTTTATTCAATCACTTCCTTCACATGAGAATAGTTCCATTTACCCTAAAAACAAATGTGAAGCCAGAACACAGAGCTTCAGGGACGGTCTCAGCAGTGTGTCCTCTGAAGTCCTTAGGAGGAAAACATCTTGTAATGACCCTTCAATCCCACATGTTTCTGATTCTGATATTTTTTTTGTTGAAATATATACCAACATTTGATTAGTTTTAAAGCAAAATGCACTACTGTTGTGTGAATAAAAGTTTGTAGACAGCTGCCAACATGTTGGTAGCTTTGTTTGATCTGTTCGACTGTTTTGGATCATAGTTCCTTCTCTTTCCTGCCGCTTGGACCTGCACTGGGGCAGGAGTGTTGAGTTGGTAGCAAACACATAGTGCAACATACAAGAAATACAATATGCAAAAGACACATGAATGATACATCTACCTTGGGGTCCCTCAGGGGTCTATTCTGGGCCCCCTGTTATTTACTATACATTTTTTACTGCAAAGCAATGTGTATGTTTTAAAATGTACTATTTAAATACGGAGCGTTATTATTATTATTATAAATGAAGAGCTTTTTTAAGCAACATTCTCTGGAAATCCACAATTGCATTCAAAATTCTCTGATTGTAAATACAAATGCATATCCAGCAAATGTAATTTATTTTTTCTTTCCAAAACAAACCTGCCATGTGACAGCACTTATCTGTTCTGAGAATGACATGAAGTTGTGCATGATGAAAAAAAAAGATTGATGACATTTTGATGAAAATTACATGAACAAGGGAAGTTTGTACAACTGGAATGTAAAGTTATTTATTTTCCTCCTGCAGCCCCATCGCTCCCCACATACGGAGTAAAGACATTTTAATATTGCTGAAGCCAGACTGATGTAACACGGAGGATACGGTGACCTCTTGGACACAAAACTTGTTATAAAGCTTTTTACAGTAAAAAAAAACATAAAGCATTTTTCAAAAGTGCATAAATGTGATCAGCATGGACTGACATGAACATAATGTAACATATTTTCTGCAGGATCAACGTGTGCTTGCTTTAGTTTGTTGTGTTTGTGCTTTGTAAAGTTTTAAGCCCACTTATGTTCAAGAATATATCAAACTGTCAAGTAAAGTGGTAGGAAAGACATTTGCAATATATAGCTGTTGCTCACAGGGACTATCTTGACTGATAGTTAAAGGAACAATTCAACATTTTCTTCATCATGCAGAAGAGGGATATCAGTACAGAGAGGATTTAAAAAGGGGGGGAAAGAAGTAGAAAGTAAAACATTTTAATGAAATATAATTATCTTGTTTAACTTTCGGAAACCAGCGGTGGCACTACATCAGCAAGACCACGTGGGGCAGCGCTTACCCAAACCAATTTAAAAACAGCAGCCTTGAACTAGCTCCATCAGGAGAGAGGAAACACACCCTTCAAGTCCGTCTGATCGGCATGAAACACAGAAAGCTTTTAGTATTGGTCCTGGCGAACAATGAAGAAACTTTAATTACAGCTGACAAAAGCAACGTAATTCATTTGTGTTATAAGCTTTCTATTGAAACTTAATGCCAAAAAAGTCCTTAAAGTGCTCAAAAGCTCCGTGGAGCCATATAATGGATCTCTACTTTAAACTCTGCTTTTTTTAAAAGAGCACTTCACATTGTCAGACTAATGAACGTCAATAAGTGTGTATTTTATTACACATACAATTTGCCAAACCTGGCGCCTACACTGCCCAAAATGCGCCTCAATCTGCTTTTAAATGTTTGGGAGATTGTGGTGTGATGAAGATGAAACTAATGATGATTCCAGAAATGTCCCCGTCTCTTTAAATGATATATACAGTTTGTCCAGCTATTTTTGCTAATGGATGTTGTCTCCAGAGAGCCTGACAGAAATTAAAACAAGAGTGGAAGGCCGGTTTGTGCTTGTGGAATTAATTGAAGCCATTTTGACTTTCCTGATGTTTTAAGAGCGTCTGCTGTTTGTCCTGCAGTCTGTCAGCGTATTAGAGTGGCCGTGCTGTTAATGTGTAGGGTAAAGACCTTTAGCTTGTATGTAGGCGTTCTTCTAATGATGAGCAGGAAGCAGAACCGACAGGGAACATCCTGTAGTTTGCGGTCACAGCCAGCAAGAATAGAATTATAATGGAATTGTTGCTCGTCCTGTTAGATAAAGGAATACTTCACTGTTTTCAGCCTTATCTGTAGCTGTTTAATGGCTGCATTTATGATCAATATGTGGCGAAAAGTCATGAGGCAGCTAACCACAGGGTGTGGTCGCAGATATGAAAAAAGTAAACCAGGGCTCCCATCCTCTGCTCAGGGCACCAACCAAACCACAGGAGAGGACGCTGGGAGAAGCTAAAGTGCGCCTTTTAGCGAGGTGACCATGATGCTCAAATCCTAGCTTAGCATGTAGCTACGGTACAGCAGAGTCAAGGGTTTGTTTTTAAACCAAAATCACAAGAATAAAAGTTTAAAGAATTGATCTACTCTACTTTAGTTCTCTGTTACATACTTCCAAGCCAAGAGTTAGCATATTGTTAGCTAGCTCCATTGTTTTGTGAGGTTACATAAAGCATCGGATAGAAAACACCTCTTCAAATCTCAGAACCATTATTTCTGTAATGTTATCTGGTCTCTGGTTGACTTATTCCTTCAACAATCTTTAATCCTCTAATCTTTGTACTGCGTCTGCTGCTCAACAATTTCCCACAGGAATAAATAAAGTTCTATCTTATTAACATTATGCTTCTACAAAAAGTTACATTCATGGCTTGGCCAAAGATACACAAAATAAAATCAGTGGAGTATTCCTCTATTATAATATGAGTGTAATGGTTGATGGGTCTGTATATGTAAGTGTTCGCAGCCACAAACACAATCCAGTTCAGGGCCAGGAGCATCCCAGAGGCCCTGGCATAAGGTAAAGATGGATGGGGATGGGGGGGGGGGGGGATCTCTATGGGAGTTCATTAGCAGACTCCCCCTCCTGTTTCCACATCTGTACAGCGAGTCCAGCGCCTGCTCTACATGATGCTGCACTTCCCCTTCAACTTGTCGGCTCGTTTCTGTTTCCCTGAGCGCTTGCCGTCGATGCTCAGGCTCATGTCCCTCTTCTTCTCCAGGGACAGCAGCTCCTGGAACAGTTCCTTCACGTTGGAGTTTGTCTTGGCCGATGTCTCCATGAAGGCACACTTCCAGGCTGCAGCCTGAGCCTCGGCCACCTTCGTGTCCACCTCGCGCTGAGCCGTCTCATCGCTTTTGTTGCCCACAAGCATGATGGGAATGGATTCCACCGTACCTTTGATGGCAAGGACCTGGAGGGAAATGTCATCAAGTCAAGACAACATTTCCAGAGCACATTTCTGATGCAGCTTTACAGCTTTCACAGTTGGTAAAAAAACTAAAGAAAAAGAATAAACACGTTTACTGCTGCTGAGCTGAGACTAATACATACCAAATCAATATTGTACTCTGGACTGAATGTCAATGCTAATCTGCACGCAGAAAATGAGACCAAGTTCAGACAGAAGATATTTGATATCTATTTATCCTGTTGACAACTCTGAGGTTCCTCTAAGATTTGCTCATAAGAAATAACAAAACTTGTATTAAATATAAAGTTAAGGTAAAAGTACCATTAAAAGAGCCTACATTAACTAAATAAAGACTAACCTGTTGGTATATGGGTTTCAACTCCTCCAGTGATTGGCGGCTGGTGATGGAGAACACTAGGATGAAGGCGTGGCCCTTAGAGATAGAAAGTCGCTGCATGGCGGGAAACTGGTGACTTCCTGTTGTGTCAGTAATCTGCAGCGTACAGACGCTCTTGTCACAGCTGATCACCTGCAGAGAGAACAGCTTCTAATCAATATTCCTAAAAGTGTGTTATTACAAGTGTTGACGTGACACCAGAGAGACCTACCTGTCTGTACGTGTCCTCCACAGTGGGGATGTAGGTGTCTCTGAAGGTGCCTTTGACAAACCGAAGGACCAGCGAGCTCTTCCCCACTCCACCGGCTCCAAACACCACCACCCGGTAATCGTTACTCTGCTCAGGCATTCTGGGAGTTAAGGTCCGCCTGCTGCTCTGGATATCTGACTTTATGCTGGAGAGGAGGGGAGAAGAGGAGAAGTTGGATTATGGCAGAAATCTGGAAATGTTAAATCACACATCATTCAGTACTGAATGATTACTGAAGGATTAGCCCTTTGTATAAATATCATGTATGAATCTCAGAGATTTACGTTAATTAAAATTCTAGTTAGAATTTTTTTATTAGATATTCCTGAATGGATACCACCATTTGTGGCAAATGAAGCAAATAAAATGAAAAATAATAGAAAAGTTGAAATCAGGTAATATTTTCAAAGCAGGGTTAAAAGGGAAAGCGAGAGGAGCATAAGCTTCTGATCACACTGTTCGCACAGAGCGAGGCAGGAACAGACAAACCATTTGAATGAAATTAGTCTAAGTACCATCAACAGTAACTGGTCAATGAGAAGCACTCTGCTGTATTCTGGGAGAGTCCTTCAGCTGGACACACAACCTGCTTCAAGTGCAGATCATCCCCATCATAATAATCCACTGTTAGCACTGTTGAACGATTGCTTTAAAAGTCAAACTGTCTGGTTTAGGTTAGATTACAGTTTAGTTTAGAAAATAAAACCATTTGGAAACTGTTTGTTTTAGCGATTATTAAAGTTTTAGAGAAATGCGCTACTGGAACCAGACATTTGTGGACAAGGGCAGAGACGATAAGACATAACGGGATGTGGGACCAATGGATACCTGGAGCCCCCTCATGAGAGAAAGTTTGCTCTGAAATTAAGATGTGAGACCATTACTGAGACCACCAGGCTGATACACAGCGGCAGTGATCCTAGAGATGTGGCCAACAAATTGAACCACATAGGCCATAAAGAGCAGTACCCTCCAGATATATCTGTAAGCTATCATCCTGTGCCACAGATTCAGGCTGATGGTAACCCACTAACCACACATCGTTGTGCTGGACAGTTGGCAGCTCTGATAGACATAGCAATCCCAAGCAAAAGGAAATACGAAGGGCTCAGAGAGGAGCTGGAGAAGATGTGGAAGGTAAAGCATCAGTGGTTCTGTGGTGGTCTGAGCACTGCAGTATACCCAAACTGGGACAGTGGTTCCAGAAAATCCCAGGAACAACATTCGAGATCTCAGTCCCAAAGAGCGCAGTCCTAGGAACAGCTAATATACTGAACCCTCAGAAGAGAGCAGTCCTAGGAACAGCTAATATACTGAACCCTCAGAAGAGTGCAGTCCTAGGAACAGCTAAGATACTGAACCCTCAGAGGAGTGCAGTCCTAGGAACAGTTAAGATACTGAACCCTCAGGCTCCAGGCCTCTGGTGGAGGACCTGAGCCTGAAGGATAAGAACAGAGCGCCCAGGATGGAGGGCATTGGGAATAATATATATATTTATATATTAACAATTAGTGTGCCTTCAAAGACACATTTCACAATACATGTACTTCTGATACTTCATCTCTTGATTTATCCAATCGTATGTGATTTGGGATGCTAACCCTGTTAATTGTATAAACACCGCACTTGACTACTCATATATTTATAGGTGCTTTGTTATATATTCTTTATTCATTTACAGTTCAGTTAAGCAGTTTTGTTCAGGTTAGCTTTATTTTAAAACACGTTGGTAAATGTATTGACTTTTTGGTTACAGAACGCTTAACCCTGGTTAAGAAAGTACTTTCCTCACTTTACTTAACTTCCTATAAACTACTACATTGCCTACAACTTTAAAATAAATTATTATATATTCAGCTCAAACAGATCACAAATAATATGTGAATAAGAATGATAGGATGCATAATATGATCATTTGTGTGTCTCCTATCTAACAGACAGTGAGAGATGAATAAATCCTCCAGTGACATTTCAATGTTCAGTGACTGAAACATGTGAGGCAGCCTCGTCCTCTCTGAACCCTCAGTGTATTCACAGATAACATAACGAACGGGAAGGAATACAAAAAATGGAGCTAAGGCCTTGGGGAGTTACCCAGCATGCCGAGCAGTATTCCCGACAGAATGACTAACGACTCACGAGCATTGATTAGAGCTTTGCATCTCATTGAAGAGGAGCGCTGATAACAACCAAAACACTACAGAGGAGAGAAAGCACTACGCAGGAGTCCGTTCCTCCTGTGTCTCAAGTTTTCTGTGTTTAATGCTACAGCAAACTTAATTTCTCTGCAATAAATATCCCATCTACCCTTTTATTAATCTCACTAAGAGTTGACAGCCTCCTGCTACTCACAGATCCAGACTGTGATTACGTCTGTGGAACAGGAGATACTATCACACCATCATGTTCTTCCTCCCACTGCTTCCTGCTGTATGAGCCAAGCTCTCAGTGTACAACCTCTACATAGCATCAGAGTACAAGAGTTCAAACTCAGCTCATCAAATTCACTTTTTACATTTAATAGTAAAAAGCAATGTATTCAGTGTATAATGTCTACACCTGCTTTTAATCTCCTTCAATATTTTAAGTCGCTATCTTGCAGAGCTCTGTTTGTTCTCTTTGGCGCCACCTTTGTCGCTAAATGGTAATTGCAGGTTTGTTTTGCACTTCCCAGAAAGTCAAACATCGTTACCAATAGTAAGTGGGCTCCTGGGACTTGCTATCACTTTTTTCTTTTATTCAGCAAAACCAAACATTTGCTGGGCTTACAGAGTTTGGTAAAAAAATGGTCCCTTGACACACAAGTGAGCTGAAGGGCGATTCTGTCACATTAGCTTCGCCTATTGCGTCTGTGGTGGAACAACAACTGGGTGATGGAAAATGCATGACTAGATTTTCATTTAGTGTTCCAGAGGGATATTTGTTTTCACAGCTGGTACATGACAGACCATTAGCTGTAGGCCGCTTGTCTCCAGACAGCCTGCTCGTATTACTGCAAATCCAATGGCTTTCATGAGTGGGCCATATAGGCTCAATCTCTATTGTGTTACCTCATTCAGTGATATGTAGGACTTAAAATAAAACAATTTAAATTCAAATATTAGTTTAAGCCTTCAGTAAGATTAAAACCTGAGAAATAAAATGGCTATTATACACTTGCATTAGGGCAGTATTCACACCTCATTCATGTGAGCCTTGAGCCCCCCCCCCCACCAACGTCAGTGCTCCTTATCTCAAACACAAGTTAAGACTAGTGACTGATCAGCAGCTTGTAAATCAATCACACACACACACACACACACACACACACACACACACACACACACACACACACACACACACACACACACACACACACACACACGCCTCCTGATAGCATCCATTGTGTTACTGAATGTAACCATGGGAGCATCTGAATGTACTGTGTGTGGGTGGGTGTGGGTGTGAGTTGTCTGGTTGCCGTGGCGACATTGCTCGAAAGAGAGGAAAGGAGAGACAGACAGCAGAGATTTATACACATGCAGACAAGTGCAAACATGTCATCATCGGCACGGCAGTTGTCATGGTTACCCGCCTTCCCACATCTTATTACGTCACTTCCTGTGCGGAGGCGGGCGGCAGGGAAAACACCACCAACTGAGCCAGCAGCGTCACAGCTACAGAAATGAACATCTGTAGATCTGATGATCTACATTTCTTATACATTTAGGTCATACATAACGTGTAATGGTATGACACAAAACTATTAGTGTTTTAATAGGAACAGCAGACCGTTAGCATGTTAGTAAAATGATATGCTAGCTACAGGAAATAATCAACACCTGCTGTATTATTTCCACTATCTGGAAAATGGAAACTTCACAACATCGGACTAAAATCAAAAGAAGTATCACACACACACACACACACACACACACACACACACACACACACACACACACACACACACACACACACACTCCTAACTGACTACTAACATTTCCACATTTAATAATCTCTCTATTTTATTTTTGAACAATCTGCTGCAGCTTCAATACTCCAGCTGAAGACAATGCCTTGGAATTTTTTCCAATATGGTTGCTATTCAAATATAGAAAATTATTTAGTGGAGTACAATCCTTTTATTTGGATCAGACTACTGATTTAAATTCGGCATACTCTTGTTGTAAAACATTAATTTAGGAGTAGGCCCATCACTGTAGTATTCCTAGAATATTTCTGTGCTGACTCCTCCTGAGATTTTTGACAGCAGTAACAGATTGTCATGTTCTCTGTCGTCACGAACATACTTATACAACACACACACACACACACACACACACACACACACACACACACACACACACACACACACACACACACACACACACTCAGCTGACCTGCTGCTTTGTTCTCAGGTTCAGTCAGCTGCAGTCTCATTATCTCCTCACATCATGTAAATCAGGCTGACTCCCATCACTATTAAGATCAGGAACGGGTGCGCACAGCGTGGCACGCGCATTGAGTAGTTTGTTTCACACACGCACACAGTGATTAAATGAGAGCACCACAGCACCGAGCCGGCTGGTGAGATCAGACCGAGTAAGGTGCTCGGCCGCCGGGCTGTGTGGGTGAGATGCGCGGACTCACCGTGTCTCAGCCGGTCCTCTGTCTCTGTGTGCGGGGCTTCTCTACTCTGTGAGCATCCTGAACCCTCCGCTCTCTGACTCATAGCATCATCATCATCATCACCATCATCATCATCATCAGACCTGCTTCTGATCAGCACACATCAGCCCTCCTCTTCCTCCTCCTCCTCCTCCCTCCATCACCATCACCTCCTTCCTCCGCTCCGCCGGCAAAACAGGAAAGAAGCCTTCCTCTGGGGTTTATCCTTTGCTTTTCAGAATAAAAGCGTGATTTACAAACCTACAGGCCTCAGACAGACATATAAAATACACGAAATGCACACACAACTCAAACAAGCAGTCATTATAAAGCCACGACAGAGAACAGACCTGAGTGTAATAGTCATATACAATGTAATAATGTTATTACTTTAATAATTTATATGGACAAATTCATGTTTTACTTTTATTCTGAAGGATGTAATTGCAAAGCGGAAGTCTTTTTTCCATCGTGTTACCTGAAATATCATCGTCCTCTTCCAAAGTAAAAATACATTTTCCTCCACACCTCCACCAGCGTCACGCAGACACGTCATCTCCCGAGAGGAGAACTGCAGTCAGACACTGTTATACAACCTGGTGTTCAGATCTCATTAGAAACTGACAATGATGATGATAAATATATTTGAATTATTATAAAAAGTGTTGATGTTTAAATACAGGGCTAATTTCAATATGAACAAAGAAAAAGGATGTTTGTGACTATATGTAGGCTAGATTTGATAATCAGATCATAATACGAATGCATTTAAAATTGTCAAAGATATAACCAAAGCATTGTCGTCATTTGAAACCAGAAAAGATTCATTTCATTCCTGACATGTGCAACAAACAAAAAGACACGTAAAAAGGCAGTATGTGATGTTTTTATTTAATTCATGTTATTTCTGCAATATTGTATGTTGTGGTGACACGTTATGATACATAATTCACTGTGTGATTAGTGTGTGTTGCAACCCGGACCCGTTAGTGAGGGTACCGGGGTTTGTTGTCATTCATGCTGGCTTATCATACAGAGCACATGTACTTACCTCTTGTCAATGAATGGATAATAAAGTGTGGAAGTCCATTCTGAATACACCGCCTCTGACTCCCGTTCATCGGCTCTACACTGGTGATCCTGATGTTTTCGTGAAAGTTTCCGAAGACTCAATGAACATGGCTGATCGCGATGTTTTTGTAAAGCTGCCGGAGTTTTGGGAGCATGCCGCTGCGGCATGGTTCGCACACGTGGAGGCACACTTTGCCTGCCGACGAATCTGTGACAGGGATTTGAAATATTTCCACGTGGTAGCAGCGATGGGAAGCTCCACGTCATCCAGGTTGGTGGGATTTATCACGGACCCCCCGCCCCATGGCAAATATGAGGCGATTAAGGCCCTTCTCCTTAAGACATTTAGCTTATCTGCTAAGGAGAGGGCCCGCCAGATACTTGACATTCAAGGCCTAGGAGACAGCAAGCCATCTCAGCTAATGGAGAAAATGCTAAATCTGCTAGGGGGGGAAGATCCCCGGATTTTGTTCATGGAGACGTTCCTGCCAACTTGCCTTCCCGGGTTCAGACGGCGTTAGCCAACACGTCCATTACGGAGCCCCGTGCCTTGGCTGAAGAGGCCGACCGTTTTTTCCTGGCTACCCAGCAGTCCGGTGCAGAGGCGCTAGCTGTGACGCTCGGCGCCCTTAACAGTTAAGAAGGCTTGGGGGAGGCTGGACGTGACGGTACCAAGACGGCAGTGATAACGCCGTTTGGGCTTTTCGAGTTCCTGCGGATGCCTTTTGGGCTCAAGAACGCCGCTCAAACGTTCCAGCGCCTGATGGATTCGGTGCTATGGGACCTGCCGTTTGTGCTCGTCTACCTGGACGACATACTCGTCGCCAGCGCTTCGGTGGAAGAGCACCTGTCACACCTCCGAGCCCTTTTCACGAGGCTCAGCCAACACGGATTGATAATCAATCCTGCAAAGTGCCAGTTCGGGGTGTTTGACATTGACTTCCTCGGACACCGCGTCACCGAAGGCGGTGCAGCACCCCTGCCAGCGAAGGTTGAGGCTGTCGCGGCGTTTCCTCGCCCGCTAACAGCCCGGTCGCTCCGTGAGTTCCTGGGGATGGTGACTTTCTACCACCGTTTCATCGCCCGGGCCGCCCACATTATGCGGCCACTGTATGAGGCTTTGAAGGGTACGACCCCCATCCAGGCGATCGACTGGACGGCGGAAGCTGAGTCTGCTTTTACGGAGGTCAACCTCCTGTTGGCGCACCCATCATCCACGGCTCCCATCTCCATTACCACAGACACATCGGACTACGCAGTTGGTGCGGTGCACGAGCAGTGGGTGGAGGGCGCATGGCAGCCACTCGCCTTTTTCAGCCGTCAGTTGACGCCCAGGGAACGCAGGTACAGCGCCTTTGACCGAGAGCTCCTTGGACTTTGGCTGGCCGTGCGGCACTTCCGTTTTTAGCTGGAAGGCCGTGAATTTACGGCGTTTGTCGACCACAAGCCGCTCACGTTCGCCATGTCAAAAGTGGCTGAGCCTTGGTCTGCACGTCAGCAGCGGCAGCTGTCTTACATCTCAGAGTTCACCACAGACATTAAGCACGTGGCTGGTAAACACGTTATGATACATAATTCACTGTGTGATTAGTGTGTGTTGCAACCCGGACCCGTTAGTGAGGGTACCGGGGTTTATTGTCATTCATGCTGGCTTATCGTACAGAGCAGCACATGTACTTACCTCTTGTCAATTAATGGATAATAAAGTCCATTCTGAATACACCGCCTCTGACTCCCGTTCATCGGCTCTACAATGTTGCATTTTAAGGTTGTGCTCATTGTCCTTTTTATACTGTTTACTCCATTTACTGCAATGGATCATATTCTTTAAGATCGTCAGATGTGTGTGTGTCGCTATCCTGTGAGAACCCCCGAGAACCCCCTTACTAAAATGAACAGATTTGGAGATACATGGTTGTCATTAGATAATCTGTTGATGTTATGTAATGTTACATTGAGGACTGACAGCAGTGAGTGATCCATAACGGAGTGCATTAGAATAGACTGGAAGCGTGTGTTGTCATACTCTGATGATTATTGGAGATGTTGTAAATCTGACAGAATGTAGGGGAATAAAATCACGAAGCTGACCCCAAGAGCCGTGGCTCCCTCTGGTGGGGGGGTTTAGTATTGCAAAGAACACATGTAAGTATTTACGTTTACAATAGGGCAGTGCCCCCCGCAACGAACATTGGTTGCTCTTTGATATAATTTAAAATATGTATAAAATACATTTCATATGTATTATTGCTACATAAAAGTTATCTTATTTCTGATACTCTTCACTCCATTAGAGAGAGATCTCTCTCTTTAATTGAGTGAAGAGTATATAACTGGTTTTGTGGCCTTTAAATCACAATCAACATGTTGACATTGGAATATTCTAGCACTACAGTGGAAATACACTTGTTCTCTTGGATTTTTAACAGCTTCTGCTTTTCTTTATGATAGCAAGCGTTAAAGCTTCCTCATGAAATATATTCATCATCAATAGCATCTGTCTTTCAGCTCTCTCCCTGCCCCCCCCTCGCTTTCACCCCCCACCCCACCCCCCTCTCTCCCTCTCTCCCTCTCTCCCTCTCTCTCTCCCTTTCTCCTTCAGTGATCTTCAGCCCAGCTCGGAGTCATGAGGTAAGAACGGAGCTCTCCTTCTATGTATGTAAATCACATTATTATCGTATTGTATGTATATGTTACCCGGGTAAAGCGTGCATCCCGAGCCTCCTGCCCTCTCTGACTCGGCTCGGCTTGGTTCGGCTCAGAGCTGTGAGTCACAGACAATGCGAGGATGTCAAATCAGACGCTAGGAGGCTCTTTCTAAAACCTGCAGCATCAAATCCAAATATGTAAGCTTTAAATCCGACTTTTATTATTTAGATTATATTCTCAGAGCTGCGTTTTTATCATGTTTCCATTCCATCCATCATTCATGCGGTGTTTTGGGGGTGCGTCCTCTTTTCTTTCTCCTCCTTAATGCGGGCGGACGATGGAGGGTGGAGGGATGGTGAATCATAGATGTCGACAAAAAAGGCTGCAGCGAAAACCCATTTCAGGGGTCGAATATAAAAATGGAAAAATGTTGCCTGTTTGATAGGCCTAGTAAGTAAGTAGTAGCTGTTGGATCTGATCTCAGGTGGTTTCTTTATCGGTTGGTTGATGATTAGTGGCCGTGAACGTCTCCTGCGGTCTGTGTGTGTCTGTGCTGCGTTCATGGCCCTGCTGTCTCATGACTGTCTCAGTAGTGTTCTCTGTGTTTATGTGGAAGCTATCCTGATGGTATCTGCATGTTTTTAGATTTGTAGGCCTATGGCTGTTTATTCCGGTCTGTATTGATCGTTTAGGCTGTAACAACACTGGGTCAGATCTCTTTGAAATCAACTCAGTTACTGAATAGAAACAACGGGGCATTTTTTTAGTAAAGTTACATGGCTGTACAGGAATGAAAAACTTGTAATATAATTTCAATTTCAAACACAATCAAGCATTGTAAATATTTCACAATTTTTTAAATGTCAATGTAAAAATGATAATTTCACTCAAAAAACTTCAAATCGTTATCATGCAGATTAAAGGTGGGGTAGGTAATTTTGGAGAAACTAGCTCGAGTGCGCTAGAATTTGAAAATATACAGCCGGAAAAAATCTGTCACTTCCTTACAGAGCCCCTCCAACACACACGAACGCGCACATGACCAATGAGGGCACGAGATAAATTTGTGCACAGATGGAAGGCTGACAGGCAGGTAGGCCATCCAGTTATTTTAGCCTGGGCCGGCTCAGATGATTGGTCGTGCTTTTTACAGTAGTACGGCTTCCACAGATGAAATTTTTGTATGGATGTTTTGTCAAAGCACTTAAGATATTCATTGCTATCGGATGTTAAGAGCATTCCATGGAATATAACAAAAAGTGTATCTCGAGCCGGTTTCTCAAACTTACCTACCCCACTTTTTGCATATTCAGCCTTTCAAGTTGGTCAAGTGAAATGAACCTTACCACTGTGTGGACTGGATTCTATAACACGGGTACCAGAGTGCTTTACTTTTATTTTCTACAGACATTACCATCGATGTAATCAAATCATCCGTGAATATAACTATAATCTAAATTATATTCCTCTTGTCAATGTAATCTGGGCTCATTATAGTTAGGTTTAGGCCTACTATGTTTGTAATCAGATTATATTAACCTGATTACTTTAATCATACTATCCAGCCCTTGAAAGAGGAAATAAGAACATTAAAGCTGTGTGCTCAGCTTTGATGTTCAGCACCACATCTGATGTGGGATTCACACAACGTTTCTGTTTCATAATGAGAAGAAAGAGCAGAGAATATTGTTTAAAACTTGTAAATATTTACTCAAAAGATGAATATGATATTGAGCTGGTTTAATGTTTTTGAATAAAATTAGACTATATAAGGTTCATCTATCATTTTCATTGATTAATGCCATAGTGTA
The DNA here is from genome assembly GCA_943591055.1 of Gobionotothen gibberifrons. Lineage (NCBI taxonomy): Eukaryota > Metazoa > Chordata > Actinopteri > Perciformes > Nototheniidae > Gobionotothen > Gobionotothen gibberifrons. The sequence continues at coordinate 6,010,677 of CALSBZ010046918.1, forward strand.
CACACAAGGTCAAGTATTAATAACTCATTTATTTTCACTCTGTCTGCTTTAGATGATGATTCTTGATTTCATTTGTATTTAAAAGCTTGTTTGTAATCTTACAAAGATGGGTTTAGGAGTAATGATCGCCAACAGATGTGTTCTCAATAACTGTAGAAGTTTTATAATATATCTCCAGGAGAGTCTTTCATCTCAACTACAGGATTCTCTCAGTTCTTCTCTTACAATCATAGTTAGGGCACGTGATATTATATTTGTTTATTACATCATAGAACAGGAAACCGAGGGAGAGGAAGTGAAGGGTAAATGTGACCCTGGTGATCAGAGAACACATGAACACATGAACACAACACGTCTGGTTCTACTTTAGTGGAAAGGTTGATGACGGTCTGTCTGTAAACGTGCCACGTTGTAGTTGGACTTTTCATTACCTCTCTTAATAGAGTTGTATATTATCCAGAATCCTGAACATTTGGGGATTTCCCTGAACAGCTGATCCCAGAGCCTGATGCTGCTGACAGATGAGTGTGATGGAGTGTGTGCAGGGTGGAGGACTCAGGGTGTGGCTCTCTTCTATCTGTTTATTGACCAACATCGTCAAAGGACATTTCAGAAATTCAACCTTTAGAATCAAAGAGAAGCGTTCATGATGACCAGTTTCACCAGATTCACAGGGAAAGAGGAGAACTGATGGTTATGGCTGGCTTTTGTATGTTGGTTGTATAATCACTGATTCGTTTTGGTTGTAAAGGAAGTATAAAAAACAAAACAATTTATAATCTATGAATAAAATATGGTGGTGACCGACAGAACATTTAAAGTAACATAAAGATAAATCAAAAGTGTTAAACCTACCCAGAAGTATCATCACAGGTTATACTGCATGTATACTTATATGTCACTTTTGGAATGTGTAACTCCAAATTAAAATACTGAAATATCATCCTGGATTTTTTTATTTATCCGATGGCCAAAGAGACCAGACTATAATCCTAATCTTCAAAAAATATATTGAAATCAATTTGAGTCCTCCTGTTTTCTGATCTGCTTCTACTCCAACAAACAAACACTTATCCTTTTTGAGGTATATTCAATTTTTATCTTTGAATATTATGGAAATTCTTAGGTGCATTTTTCATATTTCTTTTTAAAATCTATTTAAAAATGTTAATTAATTACATTTATTATTATCATCCTTCTTATATTTACCTTCTAGTTTGTGGGACAACATTCAAGGATTGCATTTCCTTAGTAAAACATTGTGATTTGAGCCTCTGAGTACGAAATGTACCTTCTTCTTTTTACATCCTTTGCTTTCCTACTGTTGGAAACAGTGACAACATCATTCATTGATTTAATGTTGTGGTCACTGGTCAAATGTCTGATTGTCCTTAAATGCACCAACAGGATGTGATGTCTCTCAGCTTCATCTGCACATGAGGAGAAGGTTTGACAGAAAACAAGCAAACGTGTATTTTCTTAGAAATGTAGTGAAATCCATCTGAAAACTGAGTGATTTAGTAAATGGAGGCTGGTCACCAGAGAGGTGTGTGATGTGGAGTTTAGTTTCAGTGTGTGTTGAACTGAACTGTGTGGGATCAAGCTTCAAACTAAACTTCAGGTTCTTTTAGCTACAAACTGCAGAAAGCTTTAATATGTGGCTTTACAATAAATATGAATTGGTCATTTAAGTTTTTATTCAAACATACTGAGAATCTACAAAAACGTTACAATTTGACATTTATAGGTAATGTGTATTTAGTTAGTTCTTCAAAACAAAGCTCCACGTTGCTTATGTTACATCAAGTTTAAGTTAGGGATAAAGTTAGTTAAATCTGATTGAAAAGACTTTGTAGCATAATGTGCTTTAATGGTTGACTCGTCTATGTTGGTGTCTTTAGAGTTGTACTAATGGATATTCTGAAACACGCAGAGTGCAGTGAAAGTGAATGTTTTGGAGCTGTGTCTGCAAACCACAGCCTGAAAGACAGACAGGAGGTCCTTGTTCTCTGAGCTGAAGAGGCATTGATGATGTCACATTATAAAACGTCAGAGAGAGCTGAACGTCTGCTGCCCAGCACTGACCTGACCTCCGTCCTGCTGAGGACGCTCAACTCTGCTGTAGAGCTGAGCGCTGAGAGTTGAGGTCCCCTCATGGAGCTTCTGCCCCACAGCTCTCTCTTCCCTCACGCTATCAGGGTTCTGCTGCACCTTTTCAAAGTACTACATATATTTGTGTATAGTGTCTTGGAATTTGTAAATATAATAAAGATAAAACAAGCCATCCTCCTTCATAAGTCACAGAGACAGAAGCAGCATACTTACAACACAACAACAACAACAACAACAACAACAACAACAACAACAACAACAACAACAACAACAACTACATGGCCTTGTGTTTGCAGACAGGAAGTGTGAGTGCTGATTCACTCTGTGATCACATGCCTGTGTGTTGTTGTGAATGAAGTTCATTGAATGTGCTTCATCCACCCTCTTCTTTGTCCTCCTCCTCCTCCTCCTCCTCCTCCTCCTCCTCCTCCTCCTCCTCCTC
>CALSBZ010046918.1:6040015-6056914 GCA_943591055.1 Gobionotothen gibberifrons
TGTGTGTGTGTGTGTGTGTGTTTAGATTAGCAGTTTTTTGTTAAATGCTTTCAGAAAGCAGCAGGCAGGCCTTGATCTGATTGAAAATACAGTACTATAAAATACAATCTATATTGAAACATAAAAAGAAACGTAGAGAGCAAAACAGCAAGAACAAAAAGAGGGCATACTCATGATAACGTGGCCTACTTTCCACTACTACTTAAATTAGTTTTCTTTATGAAATCAGCCTAGATGTAAACGCTGCTTCAGGGAGCGGTCTGTGAGTCTACAGGATGGGTAAGAAGTGTTCAAAAGATCAAATTGAAAGTATTTCTCATCCCTCTCTCTGTCTGTGCTCCTGTTATTACTATAAATGATTCAGCCGTTGGCTTTTAAATGCACAGAGAGCAGAAATGGGTCAGTGTTGTTTTCCTCCTCCTCTGGCATTCAGCCCAGAACTGACTTCACCTAATGTACGAGAGGATTTATAAATAATATGAAGGAAAAAAATGCTGAAATATAGTTAGGAGCTGTGTGCAACGGTCAGTGTATGTTTTGGTCATTGGATTTTCTTTTCACAAATGGATATTCAAAACAAAAAACGACTGGATATTTAATTTTGGTTTTAAAATTGAAAAACCAAAATTCGTTTTTTTTTATCATGGTCAAAAAGGGATTTACTAAACTTAAAACAACGGGATGAAAACGGCCAAGACACATTGAGTCCAGAAAATGGATGTTATTAAAGGCTGTAAATATAATAAGCCTATGTCTAAAATGGACAACATTGTTAGGAGATTTAAACTATACAGCGATTCTGCACTGCACATTTTTCGAAGCTCTATTGACTGACATGCAATGACTGGGACTGATGGAAGAATCTGCGAGGTACGAACTAGCGGCAGAGGAATAGTTATATATTAAAATACAGCAGCTTCATAAGAAGCCAACAAGAGTGACAGAGTGTGTCAGTGTGCTGAAGGATATTTGTGACCAGCTATCCAGGCCAGACTCTAAAGATTTTCCAAGGGGTACACATGCTGCTGCCGGAGTACTGACTGGAAGTATTGCTGATATCATGTCCACCATATCCTCTTAAAATACTCTGTCCAACAATATCAGTCTCATGAAGAAAGGTGTTTAAACGCTTATTCAAAATAGCAGAGAAACATGCATTCTTGTTCTCAGGAGGGGACAAACAGGATTGTTGGAAAAGTACACAGTAAGTACTTCATAGTACTTGTGGGGGTAGTTTCAGTAGTACTGAGTCCAACAGGATCAATCTCACGAAGAACTAATGGCAACAAAAAAAAAACTTAGCAGAAGTGGCTTGATTTTGTTCTCAGCAGGGGACTTTGACAGAGGATTTCAAAAAAAATACACAGTAAAAGTACTTCAATGTATTGTTAGTAGTAGGCTAATACAAAGTAAAACAGTATCAATTTCATTAAGAACAAAAAAAACGTAAACATGCCGGATTTGAGCTTTGAGCTCATTTCCATCCGTAGTCCCTCACATACAACATTTAAGAACGTCATTGACACATTTCTGTAAACAACATATTTTTTCTTGTGACATTGTGCTTGTTGTATTTATTAATCTATTATTTTATGTTTCAAACTATGTTCACCTTGTATGTAAGCATAGTAATGTAATTATTAAATAAAGTTATAATGATCAAATAATTGAGAATCAGTTTTAAGTGAAATATCCGACGAGTGATTTGTCTGCAAAGATCGAGGATATCACAGTAACAGATATTGCCGTATAAATGTGGCATACATCATTATGACACCCAACACGTTTTTATGTCACATTTATGTGCATGGATAGTTTGTGTACTGCTGGTATACCTGATCATCTCGGACAGGAATCACATTCTCTACTTGGTTCTCCTTTCAAAAATCTGTTCAAATCAAAGCATATCTTCAGTTTATCCCCCTCATCCTCATGTCTTCTTCGACTCCGTGTGTGTGTGTGTGTGTGTGTGTGTAGCTTTCTGGAGCTGAGAAGCCCCCTGCTGGAGAGCCAGAGAATGGAGGTGCAGCAGCAGGAACAGAAGCTCCTGCAGATGGAGGCAGCAAGGTGACCACTTTGTACTCTCCCCCCACTAACTTTCATGTGTTTTGGACTATTGTAAGCACCCCAGAAACGCATTCAAACCCGGAAAATACAAAATATTATAATTCTATCAGTTGAAATAGGTCCTCCGCACTGTCTCTGTCGGTGACTGGGCCTAATAATGATCTTCATATAACAGTTTTCCTGCCCCTCCCTTCAGGTGGAGATGGTGTTCTGGCTGCTCTCCATGCTCGCCAACAGAGATAAGGAGGAGATGTCTCGCACTCTGCTGGCTCTGTCCAGCTCTCAGGACAGCTGCATTGTTATGAGAAAGTCCGGCTGCGTCCCGCTGCTGGTCCAGATCCTACACGAAGCCCCCAGCGGGGGGGAGGCAGTGACGGAAGGGACTGTGACGGGCTGCAGCAGGGAGGCCAGATCTAGAGCCAGCGCCGCCCTCCACAACATCATCTACTCCCAGCAGGACGAGGGCCAGGCCCGCCGTGAGATGCGGGTGCTGCACCTGCTGGAGCAGGTCCGGACCTACTGTGACAGCGGCTGGGACTGGATCGAGAGCCACGCAGGGACACCGTCCCCTGGAGGAACCAAAACCACCGGTCAGTCAAGTTCTTAAAACACCATTGGTCGGTTAAGCTCCCTCTATACATTTGGAAACGCGAACAACCCTTTAAACGGGGGGGGGTCACCTCTAGACTTAACCACACCCACTGGGGAGCAGAGTTTAGAAACTTTAGACCAGGAGGAGCTCACACCACCTATGCCTCAGGTTCCTACTCAGACCCGGCGGCAGACATAAATCTGTGGGCGGGCATTTGATTTCCCAGGGTGGGCCCAATGTAAAAAATAATATGTGGCGGGCATCCTAACCTGCGATTACTCTGACAGGCTGTTAGAACTATCTCACATTCACACACATTACGTTCCATTGCTTCAAAACAGCTTACATTTAAATATATTTGGGCCTACACTTTCTTCTTTTACATTCATGGCCCACAACTTTCTGCTGCACTTGGGTCACAAATCCAAACAATTTATAAGAATGGGAAATTATGCTCAAGTCGTTTAGTCCCACCAAAATGTTAAGCTTACACATCATACACAACACAACAGTCCATGGCTTATGTGAATTATAAGTGCTAAACAAAGTCAATAAAACAGTTGTTAATTGCACACTATAGTATCACTTCTATAACTAAAGTAAATTATTTCAGGACTTCTTCCTCCACTCACGATGTTCTTCTTTGCATTTAAAACCAATTATATATCCCTTCATTTTTGTGAGCTAGTAGTTTTTTTGGGTACAGCAAAATGCAGTACATTGTTTGTGTTGTACCAGTACAACATAAAGGCACATATTATTATATTAGATTTCACAGATGTATTGTTTATAAACTTATTTGTTTTCCTCTCTGCAGACATCCCTGAGCCTGTAGACCCTCAGATATGTCAGGCCATGTGCGCCATCATGAAGCTTTCCTTTGAAGAGGAGTACCGACGTGCCATGAACGAATTAGGTTTGTGAAACAACTACCAGTCTTATTTTCACTAAACACTAGTGGCCCCTTGTGCTCAGAGTTGGTTGTGTTGTGTTCCAGGCGGTCTGCAGGTCGTGGCTGATTTGATCCACCTGGAGCAGGAGATGTACGGCATGCAGAACGACCCCATCAACATGGCTCTGCGCCGCTACGCAGGGATGGCTGTGACTAACCTTACCTTCGGAGACGTCGTCAACAAGGTACACTGGTGTTTCATCAGTTCTGCAAGTTCAGTTGGCAGTAATGTTAGAGAAAGATTTGTCGTGGAAAGGTGTAAAATATGAGAGAAGTAACCTAAACACGGTTGTGGACAGTAACTATATACATTTATACATATTTCTATACTTGTTCGCATTACAAGAATACTTAAGTTACCTTTTTAATGCACAACCTTAACTTGTAATAGAGTATACATAGTTTGATAATGCTAATGTTATTTAAGTACAAGATCTAAATATTTCTTCAACAATAGATTCCCACCCTTTTTGTTCGGACTGTTACTAACACTGGTGTCGGACGTTTTTTAGGGTAAGAGTGTAGATTGTTGCGGTCACTTCTTTTTAATACCCTTATAATGACATACTATTCTATGAGGTTTTAAACACTTTTCAATGACTTTATGGCATGTTCATAACATACTACAATATGAAGTTGTATGGCATTCATATGACATACTAAACTATGACATTAATGAAATACTATTCTATTTCTTTATTGGCATTTTCATGAAATACCATACTGTAACTTAAATGGCATTTACAACATAGTTTAAATATATACTATACTTTAACGTTTTTAAACACACTACAACTAAAATGTTTCATAAAAAGTAAATCAAGAAATGGAATATGTTGTAAAAAAAAAGTCATTAAAAAAAAATGCATGTGTCATGTGATGACAATAAAAAGCCATACAAGATTAAAACTCATAGTATGCTATATAAAAAGCATAGGATAATACAAATAACAAATAACAACAATCAAACATGATATGTGTTAAAAAAAAACATACAGAAAAAATATCAAAGTAAAGTGTGTATTTAAAAAAAGAAAATAGTATAGTATGTCATTTAAATGCTAAATAATTCATAAACTGTAAGGCCAGACAGAAATATGCTCGAAATGATCTGTGACAGCTGCTCTGACAGACAGGCCTTTGTGACAGTCAACAGATCAATTACAAATGTCTTTGATTGATTTACCAAACTAAAACAATTGGGTTTGTTTGCCCCAAACTGTTCACATTTCAGGCCACTCTGTGCTCCAAAAAGAGCTGTCTGCTGGCTCTTGTGGCCCAGTTGGCATCAGACAGTGAGGAGCTACATCAAGTGGTCTCCAGCATCCTGAGGAACCTATCCTGGAGGGCCGACATCAGCAGTAAGAAGGTCCTCAGAGACATCGGCTCTGTGTCTGCCCTGATGACCTGTGCCCTGCAGGCTACCAAGGTAACTCAAACAACCTCACCCGCACAGAGATAATGTGAGGAAGATCTTAAAGACATCTTCTAAATTACTCATTTTATATCTTGTGGAAGTTTCCATCGCTTTTACGCTTACTTTTAGTACGAATTATATACATGATATACATCATGTCAATTAGTGTAAAACTGTGCATATGTGTTTAAAAGGTTTCTAAATGTATGTAACCGGAGTTGGCTAATCCTATCAAGTCAGTAACTTGTCAGTTCCAACAGCAAGTCACAGTGTGAGTTTAAAAAGTACGCTCTGAATAATTTCAAATGAAAATGTAAGCTCTGAAGACATTATGTTCACTGAGTATATGTACTTTCTGTGTTTGTATACAAAGCCAACAAAACCTTATATGTTGTTTTGCTGATTTTCAGGAGTCGACCTTGAAGAGCCTCCTTAGTGCTCTGTGGAATCTTTCTGCTCACAGCACTGACAACAAGGTGGCAATATGCTCAGTGGACGGCGCTCTGGGCTTTCTGGTCAGCACACTGACGTACCGATGTCAAACCAATTCGCTTGCCATCATCGAGAGCGGAGGAGGAATTCTTCGAAACGTGTCAAGTCTGGTCGCTACAAGGGAAGACTACAGGTAGGTTTCTGAGACTCAAACAATGACTGATATTGCAGAAAATAAATTAAATTGACATTGTAGTTGGAGAAGAAATATATGCTCAAGGAGTTTTTCTTGAGCCCTCAACAACAGTCTTTAGTCCAGAGGTTAGTCCTTTTTCGCTGCCCGTCATTTTGGCGACAGGATCGTAACATTTCCGTCAAAATTCAGTATTACCCGTCAGCCTTTGCACAACTCTGACGGGGGGGGGGGGGGGGGGAGGGAACTGTCAATGGGGGGGGCCGTGTTATGCATGCCCGCTGCACCTCGCGGGAGTGTGCACAGCGTAAATCCAAAACCCACATTTCAATGATCTGTACGGCAAAGTTAGGTTTGGAAACGGTATCATTTCCTTTTTGGCGGGCATGCATAACACGGCATAACACCGGAGCCTCGCTGCGGGGAAACTTTGGCGCTGTTCTGAGTTTGTTCTAATCTGTCAAAATGACGGACTGCTTTCAGACTTTTCAATCATTGTTAAATAAAAATCGTCATAGACGGAAAATATTTGGTTAACGCGACCTCTGCTTTAGTCAGAGATGTCTCAGAGCAAATGCCATCTGCTAATGAAACCTGAAAATTCTAAAAAATGAAAGATAATCAATCTTAAATTAAGATTTTTTTTGTCATGTGACCGGGTTCTTACGTTTTAATACAACTTGTAATCGGACACGGGATTGTGCCACTCAAACATTGCTTTTCGAAACAGTACTGCACTTAAAAGTATGTATTTAATCAATTTCTAAAGAAATCAATTGAAAAACGGGATTCTTGCCAGTTACATTATTGTTTGTTAAATAGAGAACAGAGTTTTCTAGTCAACCTACTCATGTAGTTAATTGGGGTAAAATGTTCTTTAATGTACCAAGTAATTGCTTCAGCTGCAGATAAGAATTATATTAAAATGTATTTTGCTTTCTTACTTCAAGGCAAATCCTCAGGGACCACAACTGCCTCCAGACTCTGCTGCAGCACCTGCGCTCCCACAGTCTGACAATAGTGAGCAACGCCTGCGGAACTCTCTGGAACCTCTCTGCCCGTAGTCCAAAAGACCAGGAGCTGCTCTGGGATCTTGGTGCAGTTAGCATGCTGCGCAACCTTATCCACTCCAAGCACAAGATGATAGCCATGGGCAGTGCTGCAGCTTTAAGGAATCTCCTCACAAATCGACCCCTAAAATATAAGGATGCTGCCCTAGTATCCCCTGGGTCCTGCATGCCGTCACTTTACATGAGGAAACAAAAGGCTCTGGAGGCAGAGCTGGATGCCAAACACCTTGCAGAGACTTTTGACACCCTGGAGAAACAAAGCCCCAAGAATCTGACACTTAACAAGCCACTACGCCACATTGAGAGTCTGGCGAAGGATTATGCATCTGATTCTGGTTGTTTTGATGATGATGAGGCACCCAACGTCTCCAGTAGCCTGGACACTGGGAGTTTCTCGATGCTCTCTATGTTCCTTACAAACTCTAACTTCCTGCAAAACCAACCACGCAAGAGGGACAGTGAACCTGAGAGAGATGTAGACATCCCTCAGATGGTCGAGAAGAGACAAGCTCCTCCTGACGATTTGGTATCTGCTGCTGCAGAGAAGCTGGCCAAAAAGATCACCAACACAGTTGCCAAGATAGACAGGTTAGTGGAGGACATCACCATGCAAACATCATCGGAGGACAGTTTTAGCCTCAGCTCTGAAGACCACTTGGCGGACTGGCCTTATGGGCTGGATGAACTAAATGAAGCCCGTGCAAAATCATGCTCCCCTTGCCGTCTCTCCGAAACAAGCAGCTTGGCCCACAGGGAACGGCTCAGTAGAGCCCATGCCCTCTTGCGCCTCAAAACGGCCAATACAAATGTATCAACAGACAGCCTAAACAGTGGAAGCACCAGTGATGGCTACTGTGGAAGCAAAGACCATATGCGACCTGCTCCAAAACCTCTAACAATGCAACAGCGTCCCAACCAGCTTGATCTCAAGGTGGCCCATCAAGATTACTTCAATGTTGGAGCGTCTGCACTGAATGAGACTAACCATCAATACATTCCGGAGAGAGATTCTGTGGACAACAAAGATGCAAGAGGTGAAGAGCTCAGCAGCACAGATGCAGAAAAGTATCAGGATCAACCTGTACAAACGCCTGTCAGTGCTTGTACTAAACTCTCCTCTGATGTCAGCATGACTTCAATTAAACTGTCTCCTTCTTATCAACAGGTTCCACTTATTCAGAGTGTGGCTACATTTGGTGTAGCAAAGACAGCAATCAATGTACAGGCTGCTCAAGCAATGAGGAGGCAAGCATGGGTACCTACTGTGATGACTGGGGCTAGTATTACTACATTTTCTCCAATGTCATCCACCAGAAGCCCAACTATTGGGGCGATGGAGACGATCCAGAAATACTCGGTGGAGAACACCCCAATTTGCTTCTCCCGCTGCAGTTCACTCTCCTCCCTCTCTTCTGGCGACGGAGCATTGGATGGACAAAGTGAAAATGAGCTAGAGAGTGACTCATCATTAGAAATAATTGAAGTAGAAGATGGGGAAGAGGTGAAAAGAGCTGAAGAGGATGAAACCTTGGAGGATCTGAGTGACAGTCAGCTGCTAATGACTGACTCAAAAACATTCCCCAGCAAAGAGACAGATCCCATTGAGATTCCCTGTCATGCCAAACGGGAAAAGGTGTTCCTTAGAGGAGCTTCACCAGCCATACTTGAAGACAGATCTCCATCAAGTTCATCTGAAAACTACATCCACGAGACCCCCCTGATAATGAGTCGCTGTAGCTCAGTCAGTTCCCTGGGTAGTTTTGAGTCTCCTTCAATTGCCAGCTCAATCCAAAGTGACCCATGCAGTGAGATGATTGATGGAACAATAAGCCCTAGTGATCTACCTGACAGCCCGGGCCAAACCATGCCTCCTAGTCGAAGTAAAACTCCATGTTGCATTGAGTCAAATGAACAAGAAACACAGGCCACAGGAATTGCAGGTCAATGGGAAAACAGCCTGCGAAAGTTCATGGAGATTGCAGATTCCAAGGAGAGGTTTAACCTTCCTCCTGACTTGGACACTATGATCTACTTTACAGTGGAAAAGCCAACTGAAAACTTCTCTTGTGCTTCGAGTTTGAGTGCACTGCCTCTTCACGAACACTACATACAAAAAGATGTTGAGCTGAAATTGACCCCCTTACTCCAGCAAAATGACAAAAATCTTCCTTTCCCTGATGAGCATGAGCAAGGATTTGACCATGGTGAGAGATATAGTGAGGGCAACTCAGATGATGACATAGAAATCTTAAAGGAATGCATCAACTCAGCAATGCCCTCCAAGTTCAGACAAGTAAGACCTTCCCTGATGACCACCATCCCTCCTCATATTCTTAATTCTCAGATCCGAAAACAGATTCACGTTCCAGTGTACATGATGCTTCCAAATGGCAAAACCCAAATGTGTCCTGGAAGGAGATTCGTCATCCCCCAAAAGGACTTCATATTTGACGATTCGTCCTTCACTGATTCTGCAGAAGGTACACCAGTCAACTTCTCCAGCACAACATCCCTTAGTGATGAAACACTTCAGTATTCAGTAAAGGAGAGGGGAGCTAACGACTGCACAGCTAAAGGTATAAACAAACAGGAATTACTTGACGATGAGGCAAAGAGGATAGAAGACTTGAGGATATTCTCACACTTCCATAAACCCAACAAGATGAACTACCCACCAGAGATACAAATGAATCGAACAACCAAACATATCATTCCGACGCAGAGGGTGCTGTTGCAGAGCAAAGAGGTAGCAGATAGGGTGGCAAACCAAAGAAACCGTGATAAGTCACCAAACCAGAAAAATAATAGGCAAGGTCAAGGTACGGCCAGGAAACTGGAATTGCCCGTCATTAAGCAAAACAAAGAAGGTAACCTAAATGTTCGATCACAAAAAGGGAAAACAGTCTTTCGGCAAATGACACAATCTTCCGAGGACAGTAACAGCTTCTATGATGATAAAAAGGAAGCAATCAAACGAACAAGCAGAAAACAAATCAGGGAAGAAAGTAGAAACACTCTCTCCCGGAGCATGACAAATATTGGCAGTGTTGATAATTCCCAAGCAATTTCAAGAGGATTTCAAAGGATAAAACAAAATCTGATTAAGGATGAATCACTGGCATGTTACTCACTCAGCTCTTCACTTAGTTCACTGAGTGATGCTGAGTTTGAGCCTCATAAATCAAAAGCCCATAAAATATGGTACAAAAACAGACACAACAAAACACTGAATATGATGAAACAAACAAAGACTATAAACATTCACAGCCAATACGAAGATCCAAGCTCGCCAAGCTCTGTCAGCATGGATTCAGAGGATGACCTTCTTCAGAAATGCATAACATCTGCCATGCCTAGGCAGAGAAGAAGGCTTGCTGCCAGAAAGAAAAAAGCAGAAAATACTCAAAAACAAAAGACCTCTGATGGGTGGAACATGGATGAGGAAATGGATATGGATGAGGAAATGGATAGTGATGATACAGCATGGGATAAAGATTCAGACCTCAATAGTGTTGAATGGAGAGCCATACAAGAAGGTGCTAATTGTGTTGTCACTGGGTTGCAGGCATCAAGGTCTCAGGACCCATCTTCTGAGGAGACTGAATCAGTCCTGTCATTTATGTCAACATCCAGCTTTACACCCAAAGAAAGGAAGTTTGCTAAAGATAAAAAGGCAAATAAACCTCTTGACTTTGCGCAGCGCAAGCCAGTTCCAAACCTACCAATGGTTTTCAGAGGCAGGACAGTGATCTATACACCGACAAAGGACACGGCTCCATCACAAATACCTCCTCCTAGAAAAATAACAACCAGGACAGATGCTCCAAAGAACCCAAACCTTGCTCAGCACAGATCAAAGAGCCTTCACAGATTAGGTCGGCCCCAGGATATTGAACTATCTTTGCCAAAGAGAAGCTCTACTCCACCTCCAAGGATACCAAAAAGTTCATCCTCTGGATCATCACAAAGCTCTACACCATCTAAACAGTCACAGAAGAAGATAACATCCCCGACTCAGACAAATAAAGCCAACCAGAAAAAGAATGCCTCATTACCTAGTAGCCCGCCAGCTACAAGCCCCCCTGAAAGAAAGGGACGCTCTCCTGTTATGAAACAAAATGAAAAGTCTGCACCACCTAAAACTCAAAAGTCTCCTGTCCGAATTCCTTTTATGCAAAATTCAATCAGGCCAAGACCTCTGTCACCTCTAGTAACTAATAAAACAACCACCACACAAACCAATCAGGTCAATGGCAAACGTTTGGCCCCCACCAATCGTTTTGGACTGGTCAGGATGACTTCTGTCCATTCAAATGGTGGTGAGTCTGAGCGCAATGGATTTTTGAGACAGCTGACTTTCATTAAGGAATCACAGAACGCGCTTAGACGTGATAACTCAGCACGCAACATGTCAGGATCTCAAAATGGATCCCCGCGCAGAACAATTCCTGGAGCTACAGCTGTCTTCCTTTGCTCATCACGCTGTCAGGAACTAAAGGTATCTGTGCAAACTCCCAGACGGGTGCAAGTAAAAGATCCAAGACAAACAGAGCAGAGGTCAGACCGCCTTCAGAAGCAGAGTGCAACCCTCTCCAGAGCAACCTCCAGTGAAAGAGACCTATCTGCAAGACGCCCATCCAGAAGAACCAGTTCTGAAAGCCCTTGCAGGTTGGCTCAGCGAAACGGGCCTGGCAGAGTGTCTGGACCCAAGCAACAACAAGACAAGGATAACTTTAAACGTCATGCTTCATCGCCAAGCCTAAACATACTGAGCCGGATGACAAGCCGTTCCTCCTTCCGTTCGTCCTCATCTGATTCAAGCGGAAGAGCAAAGAGCGAGGATGATACAAAGAAGAAAGTGCAGAGATCTGCATCACGGCTTAATGAAAGAGTCACCTGGAGGAGGATCAGGGATGAAGATGTATCTCAGATCTTGAAAAGCACTCTGCCAGCAAATGCATTACCTCTGGTGACTTCTCCTGACGGGGAACAGCCAAAGCCACTGGCTCTACCAGGAAAACTGCCAACAATTCTACTTGCGTCTCGCAAGACAAGCGATGCGACAGTCCAGACAGAGGATTTTACAAACAACAAGACCAACTCAAGCACCTCTCCAACGGTTGAAACAGCTCAGGTGATTTCAGAGGAAGTGTCACGCTTTGCTCTACTTAAGATTAGTTCAACCTCTGGGAGTAACCTGCAGGATGGAGATTCTGACGTCTCCCCAAGGAGCCACAGTACTGTCTCCACAGGAACGTCTGATTCCCACGTCAGTGGAGTTGTCCATTTCCGCCAAGGATCCCCCAGCAAGGCCGCCCGTATCACTCCATTTAATTATACTCCAAGCCCCATTTCCTGCAACCTACAAGACATGCAGAGCCAGAGGGCCTCGATCAATGAAAAGTCTGGGGAAAAAAGTGAGTCGTAAGACATTTAGTGGATTACTGGACGACATGGATTACTCTACTGTGATCCTGGATGAAACTCAGGTGGACAGTCTAGGAGTGTGGTGGCCCATATACCTCGGGTATTTACCCTTTACTTTCCCCATTCACTGCATTCAAGTCTTTCTCTCTGAACAATTGATCAAAGCTTCCATCTACCATTCATACAAGGTTGGATGTATGCTTTAAGAGAGGTCGGACAAGAACAGACCAGAAATAACAATGCACTTCAGAGAAAAATCTCACATGAAAAGGAAGTGCATCTTTTTGTACTTTTTTTGTATTTGTAGAATAATCATTGCCTGTTAGAAACGTAGTGAAAACATGAAGCAAAAGACAATTAACTTGATTTCAGCACATCGGTTTTCTGGACGGAATCGATAAAAGAACAATATTATGCAAATTCTTGAAGGATTACTCAACTGGACTTTTACCTGAAAATGTACAAACTGTGGATGACTGTTGACAGACTCTCACAAATGACGCCAATACACTGAAATGATAAGCATTTTTTACATACAGTTAATCAATGCTTTGGGCCTCTTAATCCCTAATCAACTGAATTACTGTATAATACACTGCTTGTCTTTTTTTCCTCCATATTTCTCCAGTAGGTCTGGGGCTACATTTAAGAAAAAACTTTGGATTAACAGTGCAATTACCTTATTTAGATGATATAGTGATTTCGGAATGATATCGATGTGTATTACAGGTTAACGGTATGAACAATTCTAAATTCAAAAGCTAAACATTTTCCAATATGTATTTAAATATTTTTAATGAGCAAAACAACTTTTTTGAGGCAATTGTTTGACTTTAGTTTTATTAGTGTACATCTACATATATATGTAGATATTATCCTATCTCCCCAGCTCAACTTTGGTAAAAAAGTATTAATAATAAAGTATACTGAGCGGCAATTTTAGGAGGAATATGATTATTCCCGACACCTACTCTACTCTAGTTAAATCCCTGCTGCAGAACAAATGATAGCATCCTGTGGTTTTCCAAACTATAAGCAGATTCTGGTATTTACTCTCTCCTGTACTCTTCGTCTTAATCAGTTTTGTATATAAAATACAGATATACAAAATCTCCAAAGCTTCCTTGTGGGCAAACTAATCTGTGTTGCTCGATGACAGCATGCATATATACTGTATATCATTGACTGTATACACACACCTGTTAACATTGTGGAGGGACAATTAAGTTGTTATTCAGAGGTCAAATCATTTCTAGACAAGAGCATTACTAGCCATCTGCTGAAAAGACATATAATGGTATAAACTGTCAGCATAGCTGAACAAAGCGACTACATGCTTCTTTTCATCTAATAACATGACATCATTGTTATGTTTGATTCTATATTCAGGCATTATTGCTGTTGAGTATTCCTTGTCCAGAAACAAAATGATTTCATCCAGTGATGGGGCGGCTTTGAGTCAATGGACATGTGTCCTTACAAAAATCTTTATAACTTGTTAATATCCGCTTAACTGTGTTGCTGTAAAGTAGTGATAGGTTGAGAAGAAGTTGAATATTAAGACAATGAATATTCTCTGTTGTTGTAACATCGCTCCTCCGTGTGCTGCTGGAAGACAAAAGACAGAAGTAACATTCATCATTCATCTACCTAAAGGGGCTCATTATTCATAAAACAAGGTTTATTATTTACCACACTGAACCTACTGTATTTCCAAAGCATGTTTCGATTATGAATAAAGAACAAGTAGAATTTGAATGCAAAACTTCAGGTCCCCCTGGCCATTTAAATAATATATAGTCTAGTGGGTAGAAGGGGGTATCATGCACCCCCCTGAAATATACTTCTAATCAGCTTTTCTACATAGGAAGAATTGTGTAGAAAACGATTAGCTATGTTAAAAAGTTGGCAAATTGTCCCACATATATATTTTTTCCGAATTAGTGTGCCTATTACCCTAACATTCGAATGTCACTCTTTTTACTCCTTTCACTATATCTCAGCCATTATTGCAGATAAATTAACAAATAATGGGTCTAGACCCATGTTTTGATGGTCAAGGAACACAATGAAACTATTCTTAAAGTGATCACATGTGTCTGTGGCTGCTAATTAGTGCCGCCATTACAAGAAAATGGCATTTTAGTCTTGTACCAAGAAGGGTGTATTTTGCACCGACACAGAAATATACTTATAATCAGTGTTTCCAAAATGGAAAAAGTATGTAGAGAATGATGAGCCAACCCAACTAATATACAGTACAGGTGAACAACACTGACTTTAAAGAACAACACTGACTTTAAACATCCAAACACACATTTACTGTAGGCTAAGAATAGAATGATTTGGCCCAAGTACCTTAGCCTTGATATATGTACATATGGTGTGATATTTCTGTCAAAGCTAAGGTACTTGGGTCAAGTTTGAGTGATCAACTTTAGTTTCGTAATCTATCAATTATTTAAAATGTTGAAATCAATGTGCATGTAAACATAGTGTTATCACAGCACGCACACACATATTTCTTTCAGTCAAAAAGTCAGGTAGATGATAGCTACAACACTAGCTGTCCTGAGTCACAACAGTTTGTGAGGAAGTGTGAATATTTGTCTAAATGTGACATTATATACAGACCTGCAGGGGATGACAGGACTGTTGTGACTCTAAATCACTAAATGTTTAGACTGTAAGAAATGTACATTTGTTTAATCTGTAACCAGATAAAAGTAAAGCCCCAGGAGTCAACAGAACAGTTTGGCATTTTCCTAAACACGTATTACACACATTTAAAATATTTGTGTTCCTTATTTGAACCCATAATTAAAGGCTTGAAATGAGAATTTGTAAACAGTTTGTTTGATACTTATCAAGACAGATTTTGGGTTTGAGAATCACTTTAACAGCAACTAAAAATAAAAATTAGGACGAAGAGTGAAAACTGTGTGAATGAGACGGACAGGGGGTTCGTTTTCGTGTTAAAAAGCCATCAGAAGGGTCCTGGGAGTTAGTCCACCATCACTGTCAGCAACCTTGAACACGCCTGGCTGTACACAATTATTCATGTCCAAATTCATACAGATGGGTTTTAAATAAAATGCCTAGCACTCTGCGTTTTCCAATTCACAAAATATGGATGGTTAAAATTTAGTCAAATATGACTAAATCTGTAATGAAATGAAATATTAGATACATTATAAGGTATCTTGAAACTTACATTTTGTGGAAAGTTATTGGGCTGATGTCTAGTGTCACTCATAATAATGGCGGCCCCAGCCTGTCGTGCCTGAACAAGGCCCCCGAGGAGTTATGGTGCCATGTGAAATAGGCGAAGCAGCAGAACTGTGTCATAATAAATGTTTTCATCAAATAAAAAATGACATGTTTCATTAGAACTCTGGGTCCACTTTCTTCAAACAGCTGAAGGTACGAAATTGTTAAATGAGAAGACAAAAAAAAGGACGTCATCAACATGGTGCTTTTTATTTAGTAGCGAGACATTCAATGCGTCTTGTTAATAAAGAGGTTTAGACTGAACATGAGGCCAGTTTTAGGAGGTGAAATATGTACAAGAAACCTCAACATAATAATGTGAAGTAGTGACAAGTGATGTCACATTAGAAGTTGACGGCTAGCGGGCATCAGCAAATGGTATTTGTGAGCAGTGTTGAATTGGTACGCTGGTTTTAAATACAGCTTGTTGTTTTGCTTGTAAAACTAAGCTTTATACTTTGAGGTATTACAGTTAAGGTAAAGGTTTGGATTTAGGTTCAAAATGTTTTAAGTCAGTTAAAACAGTCAGTAAGGTGTGGATAGAAACAGTAAAACATGTTTTGGTCACGATAATGTTCGATGTTGCCTCCAGCTCATACAGGCTGTTGAAAGATCCAGTACTAACAAAAGAAAGCAGATTTTTCAATTTCCTAGATAAAATATTTCTGTCAGTGAGGAGCTGAAGATTGGGCTTCGAATGGCACTTTATTGATCTTTGCAGGATGGAGATTTGTATTCTTTTTTGGACACTCCTTAACGTGCTTTTAATTAAATTGATGAAGAACAAAATCCTCAGCCCTCTTTTAATGAAAAAAGATAAGCTTATTTAAAGTAAAAAGGACTTCTGCAGTAAAGGCGAGGCAGGCCATTCAAGGATATTGCACTAAAAGCACTGTCACCTGATAAAATACATGCATTATATTTGAATAGAAATAATATACTTGATTATATTTGGTAACCTGCTGAAGCCTCATGATGGCTTCAAATAGCTGTAGGTTTTGTCTTTCATTACTTATTGGAAGAGCATTGTCGAGATCTGATATGAACATACATTACTGCAAGAAAAACCTGGTCAAACTTACTATGGACTTGAGAAAAAAACGTACATTTCAAGTGCAATAACATGTGATTTTATGGCAATATGTCTAGTATTGATTGAAGAAGTAAACTGCAACTTCAGTTGATAATGTCTGTAACCATTGTATCAGTCAAGATCTCAGCCTGATTGTACTTGTTACCTTCATTCTATCCGCTCTTACGGTCAGCAACAACCCTCACATGTTTCCCGAGGCCAGGAGCTGCCTACACTGGGCTGTTTGGCTGAAGGGCACTCCGGTAGGTCTGACTGATCTAGCTGAACCACCATCCCTCTGGACTGAAAGAAGTCAGTTAAAGTCCCAGGAGAGAAGCAGAGGAGAGTCTCTGACAGAGTCGGGTCAGAGGGTTTGACCTCTGACCTCTGCCACGTCGCTCTGCAGC
>CALSBZ010046918.1:6058727-6090068 GCA_943591055.1 Gobionotothen gibberifrons
TATATATATATATATATATATATATATATATATATATATATATTTATTTATCAGATTTTATTTCCTGGTGTGGTTTTCTGGATTTAAATGTCTCTAAAACCCAGGAATTGATAATTGATTTTAGACGCCACAAGGATGTTCCTAAGGAGTGCATCATACACAATAACAATGTAGAAATTGTCACATCATACAAATACTTGGGCACCATTTTCGATGACCACCTCAAATTTGATGTGAATACTGAGTGTATTGTGAAGCGGGGTCAACAGAGAATGCAGAATGCACCTTCTTCGCAAACTGAACTCTTTCTCTGTCAGGCCTTTTGTTGCGTGAGACATTATATTCAGCAGAAGTCTCCATGTTTGCAGTCAACCAAAGTAGTTTGTAAGCCTCAGCTTACTAGTTGTAACGGACAAAAAAAACACACGACCACATCGCACTGAGTTTGGCCTGAGTACTGATCGTTTATTGCATCTGCGCATGCTCATTAGCATCACCACATTTCTTTCACACTCAGGCACATTCTGATGATGTCATACACATGAACTGAAACATGACTTTGTTCTTATACAAATATGCTTAACACTCCCACTCAAAGACATGTTGATAACTCTCTACAGTGGTACACAGAATCCAAATAAACAAAAAAAACTTCTCTAGAACTGTTCAATTTGTACACCTGCAATTCACATTACTCTCCAAACAAATACCCTTTGAACTTGTCAAATTTAGCCTTTGTAGGTCATCTACCCAACAGAATAACTCTTTCGTTCTCAGACTCTTTTCTGTAGACACAATGATCAGCATCATTTTTGCACAAACCCATTCTCTGTAAGATGATCATGCAGTAATTTGTTCCAGTTTCGCCCGGATTGCTTTAAACCATACAATGACTTGTTGAGTTTGCACACTAAGTGTTCCCCTGTTTTAGATTTAGCCTCAAAACCTTCAGGCTGTTCCATATATAACTCACAGTCTATTGGTGCATGTAGGATCTTCCTGTATAGCCACCTGCATCAATGTACGTACAGAAGTCATATTTGCTGTCGGTGAAAAAGTTTCCTTGTAATCAATTCCCTCTACTTGACCATAGCCTTTAGCTACATATCTGGCTTTAAGCATCTCAGATCCATCTGGGCTTTCCTTTACTGCAAATACCCAACAACCTCCCACTGCTTGCTTGCCCTTTGGCAGTGTGGTCAGACTGAAGGTCTCATTCTCTGTAAAATAGCTTATCTCTTCTTTCATTGCATCAGCCCACATTTTTGATTTCTTAGAGCCTACATGTATGTTTTGGGTACGTCACAAGCAACTCTGTAGAAATAATCTACATTTTCACCTTCATCATTACAATCAGCCTTACACTGATACTCCATTAAATATTCTGGAGCGTTTCTTTGTCTAGTGGGATCCCTGTTCTCTTTGAGTACCATCTGTCTGGATCTGACTAGCCTCAATATTCTCCTCACTATAGGACTGTACACCCACATTAGGCTCTCTCTGATTGAGAGAGTTGGTGTTGTGGGAATAGTTTCTCCATAACGGTCCCTACACACGGCCGCGGGCGTTAACGCTTGCCGGCGGGCGTGTCTGAAGCTCGACCAACAACCAATCACATGAATCTCCCACCCCTGACACACAAGCAGCGGTTTGATTGGCTAGAACTTATACTGGCATATGATTCGATTGGCTGACGCCTCCGTCGAGGCGTTAAAGTAGAACATTGCTCTACTTTTGCAGCGAGCACCGCGAGAGAAGCTACGCTTTGCTCCCAGAATGCAGTTCGGCGAATCGTGACGTCACCCCATTCAAAGTTAATGATTTGTCTGAGTCTGACTATCTGCGCTACTTGTGGTGATACATTTGAACAGCCTATGTTTCAGGACTTTCCCTGTCTCAGGGTAACATACTTGGTATGCTGGGCTATATTTGTCGTATCCTACAAAAATACCATTTGCACATCGAGAATCTAGCTTCTTCTTATCCTGCTTATACCCGTAGCATTCAGAGCCAAATATTTTCATGTTGGACAAGTTGGGTGTTTTGCCGGTAAAAACACGGTATGGTGTCTGCTCCAGACGCTTACAGTAACACCTGTTACATCTCTGTGCTGCTGTTTGTACAGCATATGTCCATAACTGCTTTGGGAGGTTACTCTCTAATAGCATGCATCGTGACATCTCAAATAAGGTCCTCCAACCTCTCTCGGCAGTACCGTTCTGGTGAGGTGAGGAGGGGGCACTTGTCTCGTGCCTTATCCCTTTCGTCCTAAGTAAAGTTTGAAACTCATGCCCGGTGAATTCAGGACCGTTGTCAGATCTTATGCACTTAATGTTTCCATATGGAGCAGTATCCGCTATGAATTTTTCAGTAGCTTTTTTCTGTATCTGTTGGGTTCAGAATTCCAGAAAAGACAGACAACTTCTAAGTTTAACTATTTATTGTAAAGAGAGCAAAATACATATATTACTTGGCCAAGGACTCATCACGTCTTTGGAAATCACAGGCAGCAAAACTGTAATCTGTAACCACCAAATCTAATCTGTTTTGTACTTCTGATCAAAATTATTTATGTGTAATGCTTTAAATATACAAATATGTGTTAAATGTAATAGTTCTAAGTTTGAACACAGTGGTTCTAGTTCTGACTGAAATAATATACAATATGTCCAGCAGATGGAGCCAAACCTTAATTTATCATTGGTCTGTTTCTTTTGTGCCACACCCTGTTGGCCACCAGATGGCAGCACCTGAACAGGAATGAGCTTCACTTCAGCCACAATACCTCTGACTCCCTTTTTTCAAACACATAAATGTTTTTCAAACTTTCTCATCTATTTTTCTGTTCCACCAAAACAACGTAAAGATCTTAGTATTTTTAGCAACCAAATGCTATATTTTCTGTTCAAATGCCCTAAGCTGTCCCTGACACAATTTTTAGGATAATATAGTAAGTTCATAGGAAGGAATGAGACAATTAAGCTGTCGTCACTCACTTAACGTAATCACCCTTTTAAACCTATGCCGTCCTTGACGGGCTCTCCGTAAAAAGTCTTCACTTACTATAAATATCTTACTTTAAATCCAATCACTTGCCCTATTCTTTGTTTTCCCCAAACCACAGCCTCCACGCGGCGGTGGAGCCTCACGGCAGAGGATTTAATCTCTTATGTGTAACATAGGTCCCAAACTCTTATGTTTAACACTTTAACACTTAACATAGGTACTGTAGGAGCCATATGTTAAAATGTATAGTTTGATATTTTTGACTGTTGTAGTCCTTTGATGTTAGTGCTATTATATCATTTATTGGAACCAGCCGTGTGAAATTGACGGCATGGACGACCGCAGCTGTTCGTGATTGCGAGACGTTATAGCCGACGGCAGCTGCTGGTGATTGGTGTGTGTGAGAAGGAGAAAGAAGCACCGAGTAACATAGTTTTTTGACCTGAGAGAAATATGTGTTTGTATTTTTGATACCTTTTTTTGATATCCTGAGACGTATCCTGTCCGAGTCAAACTTATTTGCTACCTGTGAATCTAATTTTGGGTTACTGGAACTACATTTGTCAAAAAACTGGACAAGCCGAGCTATGAAGGAGGGATTCCAGTGACGGTGTCGCATGAAAGGTGAAGATAAAGACTGCTCTTCCACACACGGAGATCGGCGCATTAAGTGGGACATCCGAAGAACAAAAGACGGTGAAGTGGCCTGTTGTTACGTTAATGTTTGAAGACGGATGGGAGATCACTACTCTCCGACAGAAGAGGGAGACTGAATGGATCAGCTGATTCCAACAAGCAGCTGATTACCCTTTGCTTTTCGTTTGTAAAAGAAATTTAACTAAGTTGTTATTTATGGCAATATACTGGGTATAACATTTTGCAGTCCAGGCTTGCACTTTCAGATATGCTTCGTTTGCTTCTCTATTACGCCCTCTATGGTAATGTTTACGTGGATTTGGGAACTGCCCCTCGATTCTATTGGATCTGATGGTTAAGAAAAATGTGTAAATCACACGAATTGACCAATGGGTTCCAGAGATATGGTCCTGCGCAAAGTATAAAGAATGCCAGCCAGCGTAACAACATTACGCAGAGACTTCACTTATTGTTTACTACGTGAAAGGAAGCAGGAATTCCAGCAGCACCCAGAGCGCACGGAGCACAAAGCGGACAGCAGATACCAGAGCAGATTACAATATTTGCGTTTAGGACTTTTTCTGTACTTTGACTTTTGTCAAATAATGGCTCACAGGAAAGAGATGCTTAGTGCTTTACAGGCAATGGAAATTGTGACTAATGTTGACAGCGATGCAGATATGTTACCGACGATCCTCGTCGCCCCCTCCCCCACCACTCCAGTTGGAGTCAAACTTCATTTTGTATGTTTTATTTTTACAACAGTTGTATTTGGATGGAATGAATACCTATAGTGAAAATAAAATGATTTTTACAGTGAAAAAGGTCAAATGGAACTGACGGTTCCCAAATTACCCAGAGGTGAGTCCGTCTGGACTTTATTTTTCTAAATCTCTCTAAAAAGGTCAAATGTCACTTGTTTTGCATCAATCTTGATACAGGGTACTTATTATATGTTATAGTTTGGATTCCTAAAGCTTTTAATCTACGAACCCATCATGCAAGGGTGGTTTTCACTATAAGTAAAGGTTTTTTTTTAGGCGGACATTAGAATTTACATGTTTTTACTATGTTCCATCTGAATTTACTTTAAAATAAAAATCTGTATTGATTCTGACACTTCTACATCCAACTCACAGATGTAACCTTGCTTTGAGAAAAAATAATTATTAATTTACAGCTTTTAGAAGTGAAGATATATCATTTGTTGTGTTAGTGGCATTTTCGAGCCTGAAACCTGAAAAACAGGCTCAGGGCTTAAGAGGTTAAGAATTATATTATATAGTTTGTCTGTAATGTCAGTATAGGATTTCTAAACATATTAAAGAAAGTCATAGTTTGTCTAAAAGATCTTGAAAAAGTCATGACATTGTGTGTGGAAATGGTTTTGAATAAACACATCAGTATGTTAAAAAGTCAAATTGTATCAAGTGCATCAGACAACTCAAATTACTCCATTCAAACCATATTTCTAAATAAGTGAAGAATGGTCATCATAGTATATAGCCGGGCTATTTAATAGTTTTTGAATGGGGGCAGTTGATGAACTGATCCAAAATAAGGGCTCAAGAAAAATATAATAGCTTCAGATAAAGTAGTGTACTACAACAACAACAACATAGGATTGCTTATATTGTATGTTGTAAAAGCATGACACAAAAATCAGGGAACCATATGCCCAAGGCATTCCTACATGTAGATGACATTCAGAACTCAGTACATGTGAACCAATAACTCATTTAACTATCAATGTAAGTGCCCACACCAGTGCAAACTAAACTAAACAAAAAAACAGGCTTGTGTGCATTATGGTTTTGAATAAACACATCAGTATTTAAAAATAAGTCAAACTATAAAGTGCATCAGACAACTTAAATTACTCCATTTGAACTATAGCTAGAACTTCACTATTTGTAACTAAAGTAATTTAATCTAAGTGAATCCAACCTAAGGAGTGGGCACTACAGTCAGGAACAAGCTTAATTTTTAACATTCTACTCAAAGGGCCTGTATATATATATATTACCTCTGCCAATCGCATAACCCTGGTATATGTCAAATAGTCATTATAATATTTTCGAATGTATCAACAATAAAAACTAAAAAGTACTAATATGGTATATCCAGGTATCATGGCTTATTTTCTTTAAGTATTTGCGGTCGGGCATCTTGGATATGTCTGGACATATCGAACTACTTGAATCTTGGAACTGATGACTGACAGTGGCCAAAATGTTTTGTTTTTATGTTCTGGTGGTCACAAGTGTTTTCTAACAACATATAACATTGGGGTCTGATAATTTCGTTTGCTCTGACCTAGCTTTTATTTCTGGGGTGTTTTTATATTCAAACCATACCTTTCAGTATTTAGCCAACGTTGCATAGCGTATTTAAGTTAAAAGCTTGAAAGCAATAGCTTTAAATGAGGTTGAGTTAATAATAGAGGCTAATTCTTATGGAGATTGGCGATTTAAGTTACATTTGGCTCTAATAATAGTATGGTGTAGAATATCCTAAAAATATAAATAAAAGGTCACAGTATAGTGTGTGTTTCTTTTTGTGTGTTTGCATGTGTTTGGTGTGTGTGTGGGGGGGGGGGGGATAATGGGAGACACTGTTATCTCAAAAACATTGCGAGTAAAGAAACTGTGCCATGTAAAGAAAGGATTTTCACTAAAACTGTGATGTTACATCCCTCAGAGATGTCTATTCTTTTTCTTTTTTTAAACCCATACTGTGAGAAAGGAACTAGATTATCTGAAAGATTACTTATTTTTGTTTAAACCAACAGTGTGGGGATACCTGCCAGAGACAGAGTCACAGGGACTGACCATAAAACAGGCAAGAGATATAAAAGAAGGGGGAGGGTCTGGAGGGGAAGGTGTTTTGACTCTGGACCCTAGGGCGGGGGAAAGGAAGAGGTAGAGGATTCATTTGAAAGATCTGACTTGATTGTTGTGTTGGTTGAAGGAAGAGACACGGGCGAGGAAGAAGTAGAAAAATAACTTGTTTGTAAAAAGGACAGCACGTCTTTTTTTCTCAAATGTATGTCAGTTTCAAGAAAGATGAGTGGTTTTATGCATGAAGTGCAAAATATCCTGGAACCCTTCAAAAAAGAAAAGCAGGTACAGGTAAAGTATGTTGAAATATTTCACAAACAGCGAGTTGTATGTTGTAATAGTTGTATGTTGATAAAAATCTCTGTGTAGTTTTTCAAAATATAATGAACGAAGTCATAGAGGGGAAAAAAATAGCACAGTATGTGGAAAATATGAAAACAGCACGTTGAAAAAAGTAATGTTATGTTAGAATAACATAAAATAATTCACAGTAAAGCATCTGAAAAACCATTTAAGAAAGTCAGGTTATTAAAGTTATCAAAACTGTATTGTTAAATCAGTGTTAAAATCACAAACTTTCCATTTAGAGTTTGATTCTTTAAGAAACTCAATTCATTACAAAATAATTCTTATTTTACCAAGTTGTAAAGTTTTGCATCAAATCTGTTCATCGTCTTACGGCCCGTCCACACTACAGCTTCAAAAAAAGCTTGGAGCTGGGCGTGTCTGAAGCTTGGGGATTTTATTCGAGCACCGCGACCAACAACCTATCACATGAATCTCCCGCCCCCGACATACAAAGCAATAGCAATGTTAAAACGAAGTAAACTGGATATAAAATCCCCAAACAGGCGAAAGCCTACCAGTTTCACCCACTGTCTCTGCCACCTCCCTCCATGCCTGGTTCCTCCGGTTGTATCCCGGTAAGTTAATAGGGACTGGTCATACAAAACCGGGTGATTTGCTACGGCGATAATTAGTTTCTCCTCCATCTTTTTTTTAAATATAGAAATGAACGGCGGGATATCTCTCCCAGCTTAGACGCGGTTTGATTGGCTAGGGCTTGAGCTGTCAGATTTTCAGAAACGCGATTTGATTGGCTGGCGCTGGCTTCTCCGGCTTCTCCGGAGACGGACCGCTATGCTACCCACAATTCAGTTCGGCGAAAAGCGAGGCAACGTGACGTCACCCCATTCAAAGTGAATGGGCAGACGCGTTGGAAACCGTTTTTGAAGCTGTCGAAGCTGTAGTGTGGACGGGCCGTTAGTATAGTGTTTCATATATATATATATATATATATATATATATATCATTTAAAAAGAGTCACAGTGTAGAATGTCCGTACATTTATTTTAAAAGTACTAGTATAGTATGTCAAAAAGTATCTTGAAAAAAAGTCCAAGTATAGTATGTAGTTAAGAATTGTATTATTTAGTTTGTCTGCAATGTCAGTATAGGATTTCAAAAAAATAAAGAAAGTCATAGTTTGTCTAAAAGATCTTGAAAAAAAGTCATGACATTGTGTGTTGAAATGGTTTTGAATAAACACACCACGTCAAATTGTATCAAGTGCATCAGACAACTCCAATTACTCCATTTGAACCATATTATAAATACGAAAATAATGGTCTTGTTTAACTGAACAAGTGTTAAAATAAAAAAACAGCCATTAAAAGAAACCCAATTCCTTTCTAAGTACTTCATATTCTACAAGTTGTTAAGTGTTGCATTGATGTTAACATAACTGGATTGTTCCACTGAAATAGCGTTAAAATCAAAGTGCCTTTTAAAGAAAATCTATTCAGACAAAGTATTTTTATTTTCTAGTTTTGTTAAGGTTTTGCATACATAAAAGTGTATCTTACAGTTCCTCTGTAAGAAAATTACACACAAATCTGCAGTGTCAGTAAAAAAAATCCCCTCTTAACACTCCAGGGCTCATCTATGCTTACCTACCTCTACAACTTTAAAATATCTACTTAAATGTCATATGATCTGATATTACCGTAAAAGAGTCGCGATGTCATATTATTAAAGAAGGCCATCTTATAGCAGGCTATACTATTTGGTTGATCATTGACCGATAACGACCAAGTAAGATATTAACAGGGTTCACATACATTGTTTAACTGGATTGTCTTACTTAAATCAAAAACTGTCAATAAGAGTCACATTCTTAAATAACATCTATTTTGACAAAGTATTTCATTTTTCTAGTTTGAACTTTTTGCATTGTATATCTTACATTTCCTTTGTGAGAGAATTACGCACACATCTGTCATCTCAAAACATTCTATTGCAGTATTTTATCTGTTTTATGTATATATATATGTTGCACTGTTGGAGGAGCCTGTGGCCTATGTTTTTCATTGACATATCTACACTGTAGCTAATGGGCAGATTACAATAAAGCCTTGAAACTTGAAATTGAAACCCTGTGACATTCTGGACAAAGATGGCTACTGCAGCAAATGTCCCCCACCTTCAGAAGGTGGCCATTCATTTGCTCACCATGTTCGGTTCAACATATTGCTGTGAGTCTGGATTTTCCACAATGAACATTGTGAAAAACTCATACTGCAGCAGTTTGACAAATGAACACTTGGGTCAGTGCCTCCGCCTGGCTATCACACCTTTTGTGCCGAGGTTCAAGGCATGGGCTACAGGCAAACCGTGCCATTTCTCCCACTAGCTCAATACAATGTATGTATTGAATGTGTGTGTGTATATGTTATGGATGTTGATTTATGTCACACACTTTACTGGCATTGTTCCGGACCCGTGACCTTGTTTAAAATTCACAAGTGGACCTTTAATAAAAAAGTTTGAGTACCCCTGATGTACATCATCCAGGGATCAACACCAGTAAATGCAACTCTCTTTGTCCGATCTTCAAGCTTCAAAGGGCGGCCTCATGAGCTCCGTAATGTCCCCCTAACATGGCACTTCGACTATTTACATCATCCAAGGAAACATACCAGTAAATACACCTCTCTTTATCCGATCTTCAAGCCTCAAAGGGGGGCCTCATGAGCTCCGTAAAGTCCCCCTAAAATGGCACTTAGTCTATTTACATCATCCAGGGAAACATACCAGTAAATACACCTCTCTTTATCTGCTCCAAGAGCCTTGAAGGGCGGACTCATGAGCTCCATAATGTCCCCCTAACATGGCACTTAGACTATTTCCATCATCCAGGGGAACACAACTTCAAAGGGGCTTCCTTATAGTTAATAAAGTAATTAAACAATAAAATGTCATATGATCTGATATTACCGTAAAAGAGTCGCTATGTCGTATTATTAAAGAACACTATCTTATAGCAGGCCATCTTATAGCAGGCTATACTATTTGGTTGATCATTGAACGATCGTGACCTACTAAGATATTAACAGGGTTCACATCAAAGGGCTGATCAAGTCTTACATGTTGATATCAAGTCTTATCATCCCCTGTTGCGCCATATCCTTATCAGGGCTATATCTGGTTTATCATTGACCGATCATGACCTAGTAAGATATTAACAGGGGGGCTATATCTGGTTTATCATTGACCGGTCATGACCTAGTAAGATATTAACAGGGTCACATCAAAGGGCTTATCAGCCGCTATGGGGCAACATTTTGCACAAACAAGTCATAAAAGATAAGGGGGTTCAAAGGTGACCTAGTAAGATATTAACAGGATTCACATCAAAGGGCTTATCTGCCGCTATAGGGCAATGTTCGCACAAACAAGTCATAATAGATAAGAGGGTCAAAGGTCTGATTTCAGAGTGACAGGTGCTACTTCAAAGGGATTTTTGGAGGTGGGACTTCCGGTTTGGGAGGCGGGACTTCCGGTTTTAGGGTCATAAATCATTCCTTATCAGGTCGTAGATCTAAATCGGACACAAACCCGGGTCTTATAACTACTGTCATATTCTTTGTGGAAGAAATTTGTTTTTCCTTTCCTTTTATGTCATGTCAACCAACATTTTTCGTCAAAAACGTATAGAAATGAAGGAGTACAAAGAAATAAAGAAAACTGGGGCAAAAATTAATAAATGTATATATATATATGAAAACTAGATATGGTCATTTTCTGCACATGTCAATAGCAGTTGACTATCTTCTTTGAAAATGAAATTACTATATATAAATATGTACACATGTACTTGGCAAATACATAATAATAATATATGCATATAAACATTGTGAACACTTATTTTCAAGTGACTTTTTTACATTCACATGTTCACACATACACAAAATATACATAAGCACCATATGTTCAGGTGTATAAGTACACAAATGCACTCATATACACCAATACAAATATTACAAGGAAGCTGTTGGTACCTGTTTCTGTGGATAATTATGTAAATGATGCTGTATTGATGTCCTTGTTGTTCTGTCTATGTTTTTATGTTTCATGTGGAACTACTTGAGCAGGTCTCCCTTGAAAAAGAGATCAATGATCTCAATGGGATAATCTGTATAAATAAAGGCTTGAAATGAAATGAAATGACAAGGCAATTGCCAGGGCTGAAATAATAATTCAACTGCATAACGATGAACATAAATAAGAAGGAACAAATAAATAAAAAGTAATGTAAACAATATTAAATCTATAAACAAACTGAGAAGGTGTTATTTCTAAACAAATTAATTGATTCTGGGAATACCCAGAAAATGTGTTTTGAAATGATAATGACATATTGGGCTTGTCCTGTAATAGCTTAATGATACGCTCTTGTTGGCTCCCAATGCACTTCAATTGGGAAACAACTTCTCCCATCGCAGTCAACATTTTCGCTTCGAACCTCCTCCGATTCCTCTCTTTCAGCCTTCTCCGGCGCTCCTGTTCTGGCCGCACCAGTGTCTCCAGTGCACTGGTCCTCCTCTCTGAATGGGCCTCATACAGGTCATAGAAGGATGGATGGGAGACTTGTTGAGACCGGATTGATCTTGGCTGAGTGGTTGTTGGGTCAGTGGTGGTGGGAAGGGTCATGGAGGGACCAGGCTGGCCCTCAGAGGCACAGGGCAGTGTGGTGGGCAGGGTCATGGAGGGACCAGGTTGGCCCTCAGAGGCACCAGGTTGGCCCTCAGAGGCACCAGGTTGGCCCTCAGAGACACAGGGCAGTGTGGTGGATGCTTGTGAGACAGTGGAAAATAGAGGGGTGGAAACAACAGTGGTGGTGCCCTCCCAACACCGCACCTCCCAAACAGTTTGTCCATTATCTGTGGAATTGCAGAATTGTTCAAAAGGAAATGTTGCTTTTACCAACTAGAAGTGCAAGAAGAAACTTCTTACCCCATAATATTCCTATGTTATTTCCCCCTCTCCTGTTGAGGCACGGCATTTTGTCGGAGGAGAAACTGTATCCCTCCTTGGTGAACTGCTGTTGTATACGTTTGTAGAATCCGGGTTTATTTTTATAGTACACGTGTTGATGTGTCTTAGTAAGGTCCAAAAGCAGCAATATTGTGTTGTGTGTGAAATCTGTTAAGACACAAACTAGTAACTCAAACAAATATCATTTGCTGTTTAGATCCTCATTTTAGTTACTGTACCGACTCAAGGTGTTCTGACCGGCTGGAGGGGGATGCAGGGTGATGAGTGCCAGCTTGGGATGTAGCAGGAGAGGTCTGCTGTTGTTGGGTTGTCTGAGGTCTTTCAACAGGAGCAGGCCTTTCAACAGGAGCAGGCTGAGCATCTGAAGACAGATCTAAAGGGGCAGATGCTGCTACACATGCTGTGATTGAGAGAAAATTAAATATTTGTTTACAATAAACATGAATGTGTCATTTGTTTGATTTGCATTAAAAGACAATACCGTTTTTGATTTAAATGATAGATTACCTTGTGTATTTGTTGCAGCCCTTGCTTGCTGCATAATTGCACCTGCTAAAATGTTATCTGAAAAATAATTTACATAATTTAAAGTCATATCCAGATTATTATATAGGAATGCAATGTAGTTGTTTACTCACCATTTCGTAGTCTTTCGGAAATTGCTTGTGAGACTCTTACCCCTAGTTTCCACCGGGTCCGTCTGCGTCGCGTAACGACTGCACCGCGGTTTTGGTCCGGCCTCCTCCGGCTTTATACCCTACCGGGCGCGTTTCTGAAGCATTACGGAAGCGGAGCGTCTTGCATGCCGGCTCGCAGTTCTTGTTGATTTGGGCATATTTCCTGGACAGGCTACTTTGTACAGACAAAGTTAATAATAATTATAATATCCCAGTTATAAACGACATGAATCAAAGATGTGTTGATGTATTTTAGTGGTAAAATCATCATAATTATTCTCATTTACACAGTGCCTGTAAACCAGAGGAGAACGCTGGCATTTCTCCACCTACTTGAACAATTACGGAGGGATAGGGTCTGCAAAATGAGTTTGTGTGTATGTATATACAGTGGGGAAAAAAAGTATTTAGTCAGCCACCAATTGTGCAAGTTCTCCCACTTAAAAAGATGAGAGAGGCCTGTAATTTTCATCCTAGGTATACCTCAACTATGAGAGACAAAATGAGAAGAAAAAAATCCAGAAAATCACATTGTCTGATTTTTAAAGAATTTATTTGCAAATTATGGTGGAAAATAAGTATTTGGTCAATAACAAAAGTTAATCTCAATACTTTGTTATATACCCTTTGTTGGCAATGACAGAGGTCAAACGTTTTCTGTAAGTCTTCACAAGGTTTTCACACACTGTTGCTGGTATTTTGGCCCATTCCTCCATGCAGATCTCCTCTAGAGCAGTGATGTTTTGGGGCTGTCGCTGGGCAACACGGACTTTCAACTCCCTCCAAAGATTTTCTATGGGGTTGAGATCTGGAGACTGGCTAGGCCACTCCAGGACCTTGAAATGCTTCTTACGAAGCCACTCCTTTGTTGCCCGGGCGGTGTTTTTGGGATCATTGTCATGCTGAAAGACCCAGCCACGTTTCATCTTCAATGCCCTTGCTGATGGAAGGAGGTTGTCACTCAAAATCTCACGATACATGGCCCCATTCATTCTTTCCTTTACACGGATCAGTCGTCATGGTCCCTTTGCAGAAAAAGAGCCCCAAAGCATGATGTTTCCACCCCCATGTTTCACAGTAGGTATGGTGTTGTTTGGATGCAACTCAGCATTCTTTCTCCTCCAAACACGTCTTGTTGAGTTTTTACCAAAAAGTTCTATTTTGGTTTCATCTGACCATATGACATTCTCCCAATCCTCTTCTGGATCATCTAAATGCTCTCTAGCAAACTTCAGACGGGCCTGGACATGTACTGGCTTAAGCAGGGGGACACGTCTGGCACTGCAGGATTTGAGTCCCTGGCGGCGTAGTGTGTTACTGATGGTAGCCTTTGTTACTTTGGTCCCAGCTCTCTGCAGGTCATTGACTAGGTCCCCCCGTGTGGTTCTGGGATTTTTGCTCACCGTTCTTGTGATCATTTTGACCCCACGGGGTGAGATCTTGCGTGGAGCCCCAGATGGCGGGAGATTATCAGTGGTCTTGTATGTCTTCCATTTTCTAATAATTGCTCCCACAGTTGATTTCTTCACACCAAGCTGCTTACCTATTGCAGATTCAGTCTTCCCAGCCTGGTGCAGGTCTACAATTTTGTTTCTGGTGTCCTTTGACAGCTCTTTGGTCTTGGCCATAGTGGAGTTTGGAGTGTTTGAGGTTGTGGACAGGTGTCTTTTATACTGATAACGAGTTCAAACAGGTGCCATTAATACAGTTCACGAGTGGAGGACAGAGGAGGCTCTTAAAGAAGAAGTTACAGGTCTGTGAGAGCCAGAAATCTTGTTTGTTTGTAGGTGACCAAATACTTATTTTACCGAGGAATTTACCAATTAATTCATTAAAAATTCTACAATGTGATTTTCTTGATTTTTTTCTTCTCATTTTGTCTCTCATAGTTGAAGTGTACCTAGGATGACAATTACAGGCCTCTCTCATCTTTTTAAGTGGGAGAACTTGCACAATTGGTGGCTGACTAAATACTTTCTTTCCCCACTGTATATATATATGCTATATATGCTCTGAACGTTCCACTTCCTGCCTGCCCGACATTACCTTACGGCTGCGTCGCGTCGAAAAATAGACTTCAATCCTATTTCGAGCGGAGCCCAGCGGCGAGACGCTTCTGGGACGCTTCTGAGCTGTAACGCGGTGGCACCCATTGACTAGAGTGGCCGCGATCCTTGCGGACGTCGCCGCGGCGCAGCCGCAACGCGTCCGTAACGTGCCGCAGACGGACCAGGTGGAAACTAGGGGTTATAGTGAAGTCTCCTTGTTTGTCTCGCAGTGTAAGGACCACATATTCCATTTTACCCACTGTAGACAAAGGTGACCTCCATTGCTTTATATAGGTTTGTTAATTGATAGTCATGAACCACTGAACCAGTGAACCACACCAGTGACTGGGTTCCATAATTAGAAATGCTCCTCCCTCTTAATGTTTGCAAAACTGATAGGTGGACAGGCTACAAATGGTCAGTCCCTTCAGATCCGCACACATGAAGCTTAATGAGCATGAATTGAACACTGACCTGCTGCTGTGTTGTTAGATGTAGGTGATTGTTCCTATTGGTGTGAAATATAATTCTTTAGCTGCCACTTTAAGCTTTATGATGTGTACAACATGGATGTATATGTGATTTAATCTTGCCATTGTAGTGCCATTTTAAATGATGTATTCAATAAATAAGGTTAAACCGGTTAAACCAAATCATTACATTACAACAGATTTTATTGTAATGATTTGGTTTAACTTTAAGAGAATTGCTAGAAATAACACCTCATTACAAATTAATGACTAATGTCTGCTCACATCAAAGGGCGGACAAACCAAAAATGCAAATGTATAATTGTCACAGTTCTGCTTTCTTTCTCACCTATTTTCTGCATTTACATTCCTGAGTCACCTGGTAGCCACACCTTGTCTCTCTCTCACTCTGTTACACCCATCAGCTCCATTTAGTATTTAGGCTCACTTTACTTTCACCACAGTGCCAGATCGTACTTTGCACTATGCCAGTCTTTCCCGTATTTACCTCCAGATTGCTCTCCCGGTTTCGCCCCTGCCTGTCCCTGACCATCCTGCCTCGTCTGTTTCCTGACCCTGCCTGTACTCGGATTATTCTGCCTCGCCTGCTCCCTGACCTGTTCTGTACCTGCGACTCCCGTCTTGCTTTCTCCTGGACCCCTCGCCTGTCCCCGACCAGCCCTTTGCCTACTATCTGCCGTTTTGTCTCCTACCAGCCTATTGCCTACAATAAAGCTGGTTACCGACTATCCCTGGTTTCCCGTGTGTTGCACTTTGGTTCTCAGCTCGTTTGTGACAGAACGATCTGGCCAGAAATGGACCAAGCACACACCGGGTCTCCTAGAGACCGCTTTGAGAGGGTTGAGGAGTTCCTCCAAAGACAGGAGGTCACGATAGCTACCTTAGCTATCGAGACCCACCAGGCAACCTCAACCCAGGGACAAACACTGGCTATTCTTACCTCCCAGATGCAGCAGATGGCCGCCACCGTACAACAGCTAGCCGCTACCATGGCTGCTACCGTCCCTCCGCCCGCAGCTCCGATGTTCGCTCCAGCCCCTGGTCCGATTGGATACGCTCCGGAGCCTCGTGTGGGAACGCCGGAACGCTACGCTGGTGAGCCTGAGGGATGCAGTCCTTTTCTCACAAACTGTTCCATATTGTTTTCACTGCAGCCACACACCTTCGCCTCCGTTAATCATCTGACGGGGAGAGCACGTTTATGGGGGACTGCAGAGTGGGAGCAGCAGACTCCAGCCTGCGCCTCTTTTGCTGCATTTTCCGCGGAGATGCGGAAGGTGTTCGGCTCCGTTCGCCTGGGTCCCGACGCTGCCGGAGGTCTGCTGAGCCTGAGCCAGGGTTCCGGCACGGTGGTGGATTACGCTATTGACTTTCGCACCAGCAGCCGCCGCAGCAGCTGGAACGAGCCGGCGCAGTGTGACGCATTTCTGAGAGGATTAGCGGATTATATGAGAGATGAGCTGGTTTCCTATGATCTCCCTGCTTCCTTGGATGGGTTGATTGAGCTCACCTCTCGGATTGACAGACGAATCCAGACACGGAGAGGAGAGCAACAGACGGCCCGCCGCTCGCGACAACAACTTCCGGTTTCCGGGAGATCTCGACTTCCGGTTTCGGCGGAGAATTCCCATTCCCACTCTGACTCATCAGTAATGGGGAGTATACTGGTGGGCCAAACCTCTGAGCTGATCCCCAATCCAAGACCCTTGTGCCATGCTCGACTCCTCCTGACTGGCAATTCTCAGGCTCTGGCTGTTTTCATCGACTCCGGATCAGATGTCAGCATCATCGACGAGGAGCTCGCATTACAGCTGGGCATCCAACGGGTTCGGCTGCCCCAGCCGGTACCGGCTAATGCTTTGGATGGTCACCTGCTGGGAACGGTGACACACCAGACGACACCGGTCCATATGCTCATGTCGGGGAACCACCATGAGACAATCCAGTTTCATGTGCTACGGTCCCCCCAAATTCCTCTGATTTTGGGTTATCCGTGGCTCCGCCGCCACAACCCGAACATTGACTGGACAACTGGGTCCATCCTAGGTTCGAGTTCCTCCTGTCATCAGGTTTGCCTCAAGCAGGCCACCGCACCTCAACTTTCTGTGGATATGAACCTGGTTCCGGATGTCACAGGGGTTCCGGCGGAGTATTTGGACTTTAAGGAGGTTTTCAGGAGGCTAAGGCGACATCTCTCCCACCTCATCGGCCATATGACTGCGCCATTGAGCTACATCCAGGCACAGTCCCACCCAAGGCCCGGTTGTACTCGCTTTCGGCACTGGAGAGGAAGTCCATGGAGACTTACGTCAACGACTCTCTGGCTGCGGGAATTATTCGTCCTTCCACATCACCCGCAGGAGCAGGGGGTTTTTTTGTGGCGAAAAAGGACAAGACTCTGAGACCCTGCATTGACTATCGGGGGCTGAACGACGTCACGGTGAATAATCGGTATCCCCTGCCACTCATCTCATCAGCGTTCGAGCTACTACAAGGGGCTACAATCTTCACTAAACTGGATCTACGAAACGCTTATCACCTGGTACGAATCCGTGAGGGGGACGAATGGAAGACCGCCTTCAACACCTCTTCGGGACATTACGAGTACCTGGTGATGCCATTTGGACTTACCAACGCCCCTGCAGTTTTCCAAGCGTTGGTGAATGACGTACTCCGGGACATGTTGGATCATTATGTTTTTGTTTATCTGGACGACATTTTGATTTTTTCAAAGAACCTCAAGGAACACATCCACCACGTCCAGACAGTCCTCCAGAGACTTCTGGAGAACTCGCTTTTTGTCAAGACGGAGAAGTGCGAGTTTCACACTTCTTCGGTCGCCTTTCTTGGCTACATCGTGGGTCAAGGAAGTGTGGAGATGGATCCTTCTAAGGTTTCAGCAGTTACTTCGTGGCGGGTTCCTGAGTCCCGGAAGGAGCTGCAGCGTTTCCTGGGATTCGCCAACTTCTACAGACGGTTCATCCGTGGCTACAGCACCGTGGCCGCCCCGCTCACCGCCCTGACGTCATCCAAGGTGACGTTCCGATAGTCCTCTGCATCCGAGGAGGCTTTTCAGGACCTCAAGGGCCGGTTTACGTCGGCACCTATCCTGCAAGTACCAGATCCCGCTGGTCAGTTGGTGGTGGAGGTGGATGCTTCTGACATAGGGGTGGGGGCCATCCTGTCGCAACGTTCTGGTGAGAACCAGAAGCTCCATCCCTGTGCTCTCTTTTCGAGGAGATTGAGCCCGGCGGAGAGGAACTATGACGTGGGGAACCGGGAGCTTCTAGCAATCAAGTTGGCGTTGGAGGAGTGGCGACACTGGCTTGAGGGGACAGAACAACCATTTCAGGTTTGGACTGACCATAAGAACCTGGAATACATCAGGTCGGCACAAAGACTGAATTCCCGGCAAGCCAGGTGGTCGTTATTTTTCACCCGGTTTAATTTCTTTCTCTCCTACCGCCCGGGTTCCCGCAACGTGAAGGCCGACGCTTTGTCCCGGCAGTTCGGGAGCGAGAGAGACACCTGTATCCTGGACACTATTCTTCCTGCTCCTCGAGTGATTGGCGTCCTCGCTTGGGAGATTGAGGAGAGGGTTAAGACCGCTTTGGTGGACCAACCCGGTCCTAGTTCTTGTCCTCTCAACCGTTTGTTTGTGCCTCAGGTTTTGAGGGCTGAGGTGCTTCAGTGGGCTCACAGCTCCAGACTTTCCTGCCACCCTGGGATTCAACGTACCAGAGGGATGGTCCTGTAACGGTTCTGGTGGGCCACGCTGGAGGCTGACACCCGGGAGTTTGTGAACGCCTGTCCTGTGTGCAATCGGCACAAGCCATCTCACCAAGCGCCAGCTGGTCTCCTTCATCCTTTACCGGTCCCACATCGCCCTTGGTCACATATTTCTTTGGACTTTGTGACTGGTCTACCACCGTCCCACGGACATACTGCCATCTTGATGGTGGTAGATCGGTTTAGTAAGATGGCTCATTTTGTACCCCTGCCTAAGATCCCGTCAGCTAAGGAGACGGCAGAACTTGTTCTTCTCCACGTTTTTCGAATTCACGGACTGGCGACTGATGTGGTTTCCGACCGGGGGCCCCAGTTCACCTCTGTGTTTTGGAGGGAGTTTTGTGAACTGATCGGGGCGACGGTCAGTCTCACCTCCGGTTTCCACCCACAGGCCAATGGCCAGACCGAACGGAAGAATCAGGAGATGGAGACCACTCTCCGCTGCATGGCTTCCGATCATCCTACAAACTGGTCAAAACAACTCCTGTGGGTGGAGTATGCCCACAACACCCTCATCAGTTCCGCTACTGGTCTTTCCCCTTTTCAATGTGCATACGGTTTTCAACCCCCATTGTTCTCTGCATTGGAGAAGGAGGTTACCTGTCCGTCTGTCCAGGCTTTCATCAGACGTTGTCGAAGGACTTGGAGACAGGCTTGAACAACTCTGCTTCAGTATGTTAAGCGGTACGCCACATCAGCAAACCGCCGACGCACCAAGGCACCTGTGTACCAGGTAGGCCAGAGAGTGTGGCTTTCCACTCAGAACCCCTTCGGGTGGATTCGAAGAAGT
Organism: Gobionotothen gibberifrons; assembly: GCA_943591055.1. Classification (NCBI taxonomy): domain Eukaryota; kingdom Metazoa; phylum Chordata; class Actinopteri; order Perciformes; family Nototheniidae; genus Gobionotothen; species Gobionotothen gibberifrons. The sequence continues at coordinate 6,078,342 of CALSBZ010046918.1, forward strand.
TAGCGCCCAGGTTTATTGGACCCTTCGAGATTGTCAAAGTCACGACTTAGTTTGCCCCGGAACATGAAGATACATCCCACCTTCCACGCATCTCGGATTAAACCTGTCCGGGAGAGTCCTATGATTCCCGCCGCTCCTCCACCACCACCCCCTAGGATGATCGATGGGGGCCCTACCTACACCCTTCGTCGTATACTCCGTTCCCGTCGCAGAGGAAGAGGGGTTCAGTATTTGGTGGACTGGGAGGGCTATGGTCCTGAGCAAAGGCAGTGGATTCCTGCTCGCCATATCCTCAACCCTCAACTCATCCGGGACTTCCACCGGCGTTACCCGGAGCAGCCTTCTAGGACCCACACTCTACCAGGCGTTAAGCCAGGGGGTACTCGTCCGCTACTGAACAGAGGCTTCGTCGAGGAGGGGGAAGCGTCATCAGTAGAGGAGGACGAGGAATTCCAGGAGGGAGAGGCCGAGAGAGCATTATCAGATGAGTACTAACCTTTCCCATACCCCCACCTTCCACCCTTTGTCTGTAGGAGTTTTGTTGATTCTTCTTCTTTAAATTAGTTTTTTTTTTCTCTCCTAGAATTTTCTGGACGTCATGAGCCGTCCATTAAGGGGGGGGTTCTGTCACAGTTCTGCTTTCTTTCTCACCTATTTTCTGCAATTACATTCCTGAGTCACCTGGTAGCCACACCTTGTCTCTCTCTCACTCTGTTACACCCATCAGCTCCATTTAGTATTTAGGCCCACTTCACTTTCACCTCAGTGCCAGATCGTACTTTGCACTATGCCAGTCTTTCCCGCATTTACCTCCAGATTGCTCTCCCGGTTTCGACCCTGCCTGTCCCTGACCATCCTGCCTCGTCTGTTTCCTGACCCTGCCTGTACTCGGATTATTCTGCCTCGCCTGCTCCCTGACCTGTTCTGTACCTGCGACTCCCGTCTTGCCTTCTCCTGGACCCCTCGCCTGTCCCCGACCAGCCCTTTGCCTACTATCTGCCGTTTTGTCTCCTACCAGCCTATTGCCTACAATAAAGCTGGTTACCGACTATCCCTGGTTTCCCGTGTGTTGCACTTTGGTTCTCAGCTCGTTTGTGACAGTATGAACAGTTTTAACAGTGTGTATGAATATGCTAAGATATATAAAGTAGGACAACGGTAAGCAGTGCAAGTTAGGGGTTTCACAACTACCTATATTTACTAGTCGACAAGTTTTTCAAAATAGTAGTCGACTAGTTGTTACGTCATAATAAAGACACAAAGAGAGGTGTAAAACTGTATTTTGTATTGCAATGCATACAGTTACGTTAAACACTGTAACAAAGCAGCATTTTTCTTTTTTAAATATTTATTTTCAGATTTTGCATTTTATTACATCACAGTACAACAGACATACAATACACTCCCAAAGATATGAATGGTTGCCACTTTGAGACACATTTTTCATTGGAGCCCCTTAAGGAATACTTAATTTTTTCAAGCTTAATAAAGAACATCACATCTGTTAGCCAGGTAGAAATAGAGGGAGGATGTTTGGACTTCCAGTTGAGAAGAATCCTGCGACGGGCCAAGAGGGTTGTGAAAGAGACAATATCTGCTTCTTTGGAGGTTAATGAGGACAAATCTGCAGGGACACCAAAGATGGCTATTAAGGGGCATGGCTTCAGGGTGGTCTTGAGAACATCTGAGAGGGTTTTGCAGATTGATTGCCAGTAAGTTTTCAATTTGGAACAGTGGGCAAACATATGACTAAGGTCACAGGGGGATGGATGGCATCTGTCACATTTGTCATTTACATTGGGGTATATTTTGGATAGCCGGGATTTGGAAAAGTGTGATCTATGTAAAACTTTAAACTGTATGAGCCCAAGGTGAGCACATGAGATGGAAGTTCGCACTCTGTCAATTGCCCTATCCCACCAGTCTTCGGGTAGTTCCAAGTTCAATTCCTGCCGCCAAGCCATTTTAGTTTTGCTCATAGAGTATGTATCTAGTGACATAATATGTGAGTAGATTTTGGAGATAGACCCTCTCTCTCCTGGCATTAATTTCAAGAGGTCATCCCAGGATTGTTTGGGAGGGAGAGTGGGGAAGTTAGGAAAATGGGAGGAGACAAAATGCCTGAACTGAAAATAGCGAAAAAGATGGGATGCTTGCGAAATTGGTACCAAATCTTCAGTGTAGAAAGGACTATGGGATTACTAGTAAAGCGAGAGAGGATTGACTGGGGAGAAGAGCAGATAAGAGCAGGTAGCGAAGTCGAGGTGAAGGAGTGAGCCTCCAGGTGGCACCATGGCACATCTGGAGCACACAGCCAGAATGGTAGTTTTTGAACGTTTGCTGCCCAGTAGTAGTACAAGAAGTTAGGTAGCGCAAGACCTCCACTTAGTTTGCATTGTTGAAGTAGGGATCTACTGACCCTGGGCACCTTTCCTGCCCAGATGAATGTAGTGACAGCTTGATTAACAGATTTAAAAAAGGATTTAGGTAAATAAAGTGGGATTGTCCGAAACAAATACAGACATTTTGGTAAGCTATTCATTTTGACAGCATTTATCCTGCCGCGCAGCGATAGAGGTAGGTTAGCCCATCTCTGGAAATCTGATTTCATTTGAACGAGGAGGGGAGCAAAGTTTGCAGAGAACAAGGCGGACAATGAGCGAGTTACTTTTACTCCAAGATAGGTGAAACCAGAGTGGCATATTTTAAAGGGCAGATCGGATTGTAGGAGCTGTAGTGCAGTTGTGTTTATTGGGAAGCATTCACTCTTTTGAAGATTGAGTTTGGAGCCGGAGAAAGAGCCAAAGTTGTCCAGAGTTGTGACAACAGAGGGCAAAGAGGCGACCGGATTCTCAATGTAAAGCAGTAAATCATCTGCATAAAGAGATAGCCTATGTTCCCTGCCCTCCCTTGTCACCCCCCGGAAAGAGGTAGAGGCACATAGAGCAGCAGAAAGAGGTTCAATATCATCGGGGCATACACTAGCTTGGGGAGACGAGTACAAAAGGTGAATCCAAGAGCATAATGTGTTCCCAAATCCAAATTTCTTAAGGACAGAGAATAAGTATCCCCATTCTACCCGATCAAATGCCTTCTCGGCATCAAGAGAGACAACCACCTCAGGAAGGGTGGAGGGTTGCTTAGAGTAAATTATGTTGAAAAGTGTACGTATATTCGAAAATGAGTATCTCCCCTGTATAAAGCCTGTTTGTTCCTCAAATGATTTCTGGTATGACTACCTCCAGCCGTCGTGCAAGGACCTTAGCCAGTATCTTGACATCAGCATTAAGGAGACTGAGTGGCCTATAAGAGCTACACAGAGTCGCGTCCCTATCCTTTTTTAAGAGGAGGGCTATTGAAGCCTGCGTCAAGGTGGTTGGAAGTGAGCCATTACCAAGCGATTCATTGTACATGGCTAAAAGCAGAGGGGCCAACTTAGCATCACATTTTTTCAAGAATTCAGGAGGGAACCCGTCAGGTCCTGGGGCCTTACCGCTCTGCATTGACCTGGTGGATTGCATAACCTCATCAAGAGTGAGAGGGGAATCAAGGCCATCCGCAACCTCAGGTGGAACTGAGGGAATCGTCAATTCTTCCAAAAACTGAGTCATATTGGTGGTGTCTGATGGCATCTCCGACTTATACAAGGTAGAGTAAAAACTTTTAAAGGCGTCATTAATCTGTGCTGGGTCAGAGGTCAAGTTGTTAGAGGAGTCTAGAATTTGAGGAATTAATCGGGAGGCTGCTTTGTGTTTTAATTAGGGCCGGGACTTTAACGCGTTAATTAAGATGAATTAATTACACAAAAATTAACGCGTTAAAAAAATTAACGCATTTTAATCGCACGTTTCTCACTGGATGAGTTTCAGGTGTACCGATTATACTGGAGCACCAACTAACGTGCATGACTTCAGACAATAACAAACCACAGTGAACAATAGTCAAACATGAACGAAGAAGCTGATGAGACCGCGTTGGTTGGCCCCGTGGATGGGAATTATTTATTTTTTAAACGGACGGATGGAAGCGTTGATAAGAGCACGGTTGTGTGCAAATTATGCAAAAAGGAATTTGCATATCACCGCAGCACATCAAGCCTCAAGTATCACCTCAATGCAAAACATATAGCAGCTAGCGTGGAAGCTAGCGTGGACGTTAGCCCGACTCCGAGTACAAGGACCCACACCCAACCCACACTCAACCAGATGACTGGTTTCAGGGCCAGGATAACTAAGTCCACGTCTGAACAAATAACCAACTCCCTGGCTCACTGGATTGCACTCGACTGTAGACCACTTGGAGTGGTAGAAGATAAGGGGCTGCAAAAGGTACTACAAATTGCATCGTCTGACACAACATATGAGCTGCCATGCAGAAAGACGGTGACAAAAAGAATCCAGCAGCTTTATTTATATGCGATTAAAAATGCGATTAATTTCGATTAATTAATTACAAAGCCTCTAATTAATTAGATACATTTTTTTAATCGAGTCCCGGCCCTAGTTTTAATTGGTGCGCGAGCAATCGACTAGCCTTATCGCCATGTTCATAGTATGTTCCCCTTGAGTGCAGTAGCAAACGCTCTGCGTCTTGAGTAGATAGAAGATTGAATTCCGAATGGAGATTGAGGCGCTGTTTATTAAGATCTGGGGAAGGGGTCGAAGCATATTGGCGGTCTAACTGTTACGCTCTCCACGAGCTACAGGATAGAAACTCACAATGCTGAACACCAGGAGGAGGAGACAGAGTTTATGTGGTAAAAAACGGTTTATTAAACAAAAAAACCTTCAATAGATAGAAAGATGGATTAGATGTCCACGTAGTAATCCTGGGTCAGGGTTTTACACAAGCGGAAGTGAAGAGGTACACGGAGGTACGCTGGCGTGATGAGCCGAGGTTCCAGAGCAGGCGAGAGTTGACAGGCTTGAGCAGGTGTGCGTGGAAGTACGGTAACCTCCTTTTCCCCTCTCTCTCCAAGTGAGGTTCTTACCCTCATTACCTCTGCCCGTCCTACCACCTGTCCTCTGGACCCTATCCCCTCAAACCTCCTTCAGACTATCGCTCCTGATATTCTACCGTTTCTCACCCATTTCATCAATACTTCTCTAATTTCTGGTCACTTTCCAAACAGTCTCAAGGAGGCAAGAGTAAACCCTCTCCTAAAGAAACCCACTCTCAACCCGTCTGATGTTATAAACTACAGGCCTGTCTCTCTCCTCCCGTTCCTGTCTAAAACACTTGAACGCGCTGTCTTTAAACAACTCTCCTGTTATCTCCATCAGAACAACCTTCTGGATCCGCACCAGTCTGGTTTCAAGGCAGGTCACTCCACAGAAACTGCCCTCCTTGCTGTCTCTGAGGAACTGCACACTGCTAAAGCAGCCTCCCTCTCCTCTGTCATCATCCTTCTGGACCTGTCTGCTGCATTCGACACGGTGAATCATCAGATCCTCCTTCGCACTCTCCAAAAACTTTGGAGTTTCAGGCACTGCACTTTCCCTCCTCACCTCATACATCAAATACCGTACCTACAGGGTAACTTGGAGAGGGTCCGAGTCCGACCCTTGTCAATTAACTACAGGGGTCCCTCAGGGCTCTGTTCTTGGTCCCCTCCTCTTCTCCTTGTACACAAACTCGCTCGGATCTGTCATTAGCCCGCATGGTTTTTCATACCACTGCTACGCTGATGACACCCAATTAATTCTGTCCTTTCCCCGCTCAGAGACCCAGGTCGTCGCACGCATCTCTGCTTGTCTAGCTGACATCTCTCGGTGGATGTCTGCTCATCACCTCAAGCTCAACCTTGACAAGACTGAACTGCTTTTCCTTCCGGGAAAAGATTGTCCCACTCTTGACCTAACAATCAACATCGGCACCTCTGTTGTTTCCCCAACTCAGACTGCAAGGAATCTGGGTGTGACCCTAGATAACAAACTGTCCTTCACTGCAAACATCGCTGCAACAACCCGCTGCTGCAGATACACTCTTTACAACATCAGGAGGATACGTCCCCAGCTGACCCAGAAAGCAACGCAGGTTCTGGTCCAGGCCCTCGTCATCTCACGCCTAGACTACTGCAACTCCCTCCTGGCTGGTCTACCTGCATGTGCCATCCGACCTCTGCAGCTCATCCAGAATGCAGCGGCTCGTCTGGTCTTCAACCTTCCAAAATGTTCCCACACCACCCCGCTCCTCCGCTCACTTCGCTGGCTTCCAGTAACTGCTAGAATCCACTTCAAAACAATGGTACTTGCATTCCATGCTGCGAATGGATCTGGCCCTTCCTACATCCAGGACATGGTTAAACTGTACACCCCAGCACGTGCACTCTGCTCTGCATCAGCCAAACGGCTCGCTGCACCCGCACTGCGAGGGGGACCCAAGTTCCCATCAGCAAAAACACGTGGGTTTGCTATCCTGGCTCCAAAATGGTGGAATGAGCTCCCCATTGAAATCAGGACAGCAGATAGCTTACACATCTTCCGGCGCAGACTGAAAACTCATCTCTTTCGACTCCACTTCGAGCGATAGAACTGCTAACAGAGCACTTATATACTAATAAAGGACTGGCTTATCTATAAGCCAGTTGAGTAGCACTTGAAATGTTTGGCTCTATGAAACTTGTACTTATATGATTCTGTTTTCTTCAAGGTTGTATCTTCCAGGTGGAATATACTTACTGTAAGTCGCTTTGGATAAAAGCGTCAGCTAAATGCAATGTAATGTAATGTAATAGATAACAGGTTTAATATGTAATAATCCAAACTAAATAATTAATGTCCTAAGTTAATATATTTTAATTCATTATCAAATTGGTATACACAATTTTATTATTTAAAACTAATTTGTGGATTAAAGCATCTAGACATTTTGTAAATAGAATCATTGGAAACCATGAGAAAAACAATTATGCAAACCTAGCTGTGGTTTTATTCTAAATCTATGTTGTCCATATGTCCAATGCAGCTGGTTTGAATTGGCCACACCATTGGCTCATTATTTGCAAAAATGTCAACAAATGTAATAATAGATATTTAAAAAATACACTTAATATCAGTGTTTTGCATATACAAAATATATCAAGTGATTTCAACCCTGCTCATAAACTTCTTCAGATACCGGTAACCCACCTGAACTAGCTGAATATCTATTACTACATTGGCATGCAGCTCCAACATGGTGTAACTCCCAAACTTTGCACAATGTCCCGGGCTATCGGCCCGGCCATCACCTCCCAGGACCAGGTCCCTTCCCTCTGCCTGAAATGTGCCAAGCAAGAATGTCATATTCCATACTCGCTGGACAACTGGCAACAAAACACTTCTCTGGTGCCGGAAATATGTCCGTGAAGATATGGTCGCCAATGCCATGGTTCTCATAACCCGCAGAACTTTTCCTGCAGTGGGTCTGCCAACAAAATTGAAGCGGACAAGAGAATGTTGCCCGCTGGTGTGCTGCCGATGTAGGGTTGGCTGTTCCATGTCACTTTCTTGTAGCAAGATGCACATGACAGCGGAATGACTAGGAGTGAGCCAATGACATTGTGGCATGTGGAAATGTCAACTGAACCACAGTCGGGGCAGTGGCGCCAGGTGAGCAACCTCGTGAGGCAAGACATGAAGACAATAAACTTCTTCTCCTTGTGGATGGGTGTGACAGGCTCATCCATATCCGGCTCAGTGTTCTTCTGGTAGTCATCTTCTGATGATGAAAGGTCGGGTGATGGAGATGGAGATGATGATAATGGTGGAGGTGATGCCTCTTTCTTTGGGGTGGGAATGATGTTGCATTGACTCCCAGTGTCTTGGAACAGCTTCCTCTCTATTGGAGTCCCTGAAAAGAGATTTCCAATTATGATATGAAAAACCAATCATCAAACCATACCAGTAATATTTTGCAAGAAGGTAATATACAGTCCAGTTTACAGCAATACAAGCATGTGCAAATTATATGGAAAGTACTGGAGTGTGACTTATTTTGGAAAATGAAGCCACTTGCATTTTAGGCTTATTTGCCAGGGTCCACGTATATTTCGCCTAATAGTTCAATATAAATTTCCCGCCAAACTTGACATGCTGTGATACATGCACATGTAGGATTTTATGAGATGGAAATGTTGTTATTGAATTATGTTATCATCTACATACCCCCTCCCTCCCAAAACCATTATTTTGATGGTGCTTTTAATACATAAATCCTATGCATTGCCAAATTCATCTTCCTTTGATTTATAAACTTTATATGCTTTGTAGTATATATGTATATGCATAATTGGATTACATTGGTGAGTGGTCCCTCCATTATAAGACCTTGCCTGCACCAAGAAAATCATATAATGTAGGTGGTATTATAATAGAGGGACAGGAACAGAATTAATATAACTTAGTTCTCGATGAGGCATCTTGTATAGCGCAGAGGGATTGTACAATGCAGAAACCACTGGACACACATATGCACTTCATTTTGTAACTGATAATCATTTAAGCACCTGTTGTCTTTTCTCCTCCTTTACTGGATCAGTTTGGCATGCAGAGGTCATAGTGCCTGGCGTCTCTAGCATGGGATCATCTGATGCATCACTGCATGCAGTTGAAGTATGTGCAGCTGATGCACCATCAGCTGTCAACCGTGGCTTTAGGAGAGAATCCAAAACCTACAAGCACAAGGGTGACATTTACATTACAATTATTACATCAGGAATTATTCAAGTTACACGATTGATAAACTGAATCGCAGCCAAAGTATTTGTTTTTTGTTTTTACCTGAGTTTTCTCTCGTTTCTCGAAGGAGGCACTTCTGTGGCGTTTTGCTGGGGGGGTGGCGGTGGCGAAGTCTCCGGTGCCTTGACGGATTTGCGACGGTGTGGGAAAGAGAGTAGGCACTGCTGACGGCTTCAGAATCCGTTTTCGCGTTACATCTATCCCACTTCCAACCATCAACATAGGCCTTTCCTCTAAATTATCGGGCAGAAAGTGGGCGCTGCATATGTAGGTCGTTCGGGGGTTCTTCACAGATCAATTTGGAACACCGCATCGTCGAACCATTCTTACGCATGACAACACACTTTGTCCGTGTTTGACTCTCTCGCCGCACAGTGAAGCATTCAAAATGAGTCGAAGGAATTTCCCGCGATGTTCGAAATTATTGATATTTATCAGAACGGTATCGTACCTTCGTTTTTAAGCTGACGGTTCGAGATTACTAGTAGCCCAATATTTCATTGCACAACAGTTGGTGGGTGGCTGTCACAGGCTCTTTAAATTGGTAAACGTTTTTCGGACTACGTTGGGATCGCGGAGAAATGCTCTCCGCAGACCCATGCTCACAGCGTTATAAACCTTTTTCCTACTCAATATCAAGCCACACTTATTGTTTTGACTTCGGCTGTGAGTGTTTGTGTGCTCAGGATTAGTTTCGCTTGTTCTCGCTGTATCTATCTCCGACACGGAAACCCTGTCTGCTCCTCACAGCAGCTCCTCACGAGCAGTTGCACGTCGCTTGACCAATCAGAGCACACTGGGCTCACAGGGAGTAGGGGGGGGGGCGAGCTCCAACAAGCCGTTTAGGACAGAGAGTGAATACTGGTGAATACACATACTTTACAGAGATGCTGTATGAGAAACCAATGTGAGTTTGGAAAATTGCACAGTATAAATCTATTTTAGTATACCTCAACAATGGAATTATGATCAGTAGAAATGGCCATGACATGGGACCTTTAAATCATTCATATAACCATGCAGGTAAAAGTTTTTTATTGACCATCTTTTACAACCTTTGACAAAATGTTTAAATGTATATGTTTAAGTATATGTATATGTATAATAGGTGTATACGTTTCTTTCATAAGCCCTTTTTTATTAATTGTCATCATGGTCAGAAACTTTTTTATATTTATGAACAAAACACAAACCAGATACATAATATGTATATATGAATATATGTGTAATATTAACCTAATTAGGACACACAGTGTCACGGATGCAAAGCACCCAAAGCCGGAAGAAAAATGTTTCTGCAGGGCTGCAGCACCGTCTCTATACATAAAAGCAATCTTACTTCCACCACATGGAAGAGAAGTGTTTCAGCTGCAGTTCTGCAGAACAGTAACTATAAGAGGCAGGTTTTAACATATTTGTAGCTGTTACTGTCTTTGCCTGTAGGAGCCGATGCTGACGTGTCTATGCCATTCACTGTATACAATTGTTCTACATCTGCTGCTTAAGCTGCTGTAATTGTTACTTTGTTGCATGCAGGTGCTTTGTATCTATACAAATCATTCAACTGACCCCCAAAAAACATTAACATATAAATACAATTTAAAAAAATCACAGCAATGTTGTAAAGTCAGAGTCTGATTGCAGAGTTTTTGCAGTAAATAATTGTATATAAATATAACATATCTCATATAAAAAGGAAATCAGTCTCCTTGAAAGGGAATATTCCTCTTGTTGGGATATGTCAGGCTGAACAGATCAGTCTTGGCCCTCTGCTCCTCTTTCTCTGCTGCTATCTGAAGGACTAAAAGAACGAGAAAGTCAGGAAACACAGAATAATGCATTATTATATACCTGATTTGTTAGGACCCTTCAGGACTGTTTAGGTCTTCATGGGGGATCTTGTCAGCTCGATCTGCTGCTACATTCTAATCTGCAGCCCAGAACTGCAGCAGCAATGCCCCTTTTCCACCAAACCGGATCCGGTTCAAGAACCGTTCTTTTGCTTTTCTGATGCTGAACCGGTTTTTCTCTGTAGCACCATTTATGTTTCCACCGCTCAGAGCCCGAGTGGAGCTCGAGTGAAGCTGCGTCATTGCGTCATCGTTTGCGTCATCACGTAAACGTTTACGTGCCTTCTTATGACACCCACGCGGCGCGAAAATCCCTCTCATCGACAACACCAACACCGATCCCGGTAGTCTTTATTAGTTTTTCCAGCTTGTTGCTTATTTGCTCCAGAGTCCGGCGGTATCCAGCGGGGCCAACTCCCGCTGCAGCTCCTGGAAAATAGCTTTAGACCGCGTTGTGCCGTCCAACTTCCTCTGTACCTCTTGCGTTGACCAAAGCCAGAGGAGGTCATTTGTCTCTTCCGCGGTCCATGCTGCTTACATTTAATGGCATCCATCCTGGTTCGTAGTTGTGTGTGTTGCTGTACAGAATTTGCGGCATTTTGTTGTTGTTGATCAGGTTATTCCCGCCTCCGACGTAAGCGTGACGTATTGGTTCTTGGTTCTTGCCGGGCAGAACCGGACCTTACAGCCATGTTTCCGGCTCCAGAACCAGACCTTACAGCTCCAGTAACCATGGTCCCGACTCCAGTTTCGGCTCCAGTACTGGCTCTCCGGCCGACGCCAGCTCCCCGAGTCCTGTCGACGTACCGGTCGACTCCAGCACCTCGTCTCCTGCTGGCTCTCCGGCCGACGCCAGCTCCCCGAGTCCTGTCGACGTACCGGCCGACTCCAGCACCTCGTCTCCTGCTGGCTCTCCGGCCGACGCCAGCTCCCCGAGTCCTGTCGACGTACCGGCCGACTCCAGCACCTCGTCTCCTGCTGGCTCTCCAGCCGACGCCAGCTCCCCGAGTCCTGTCGGCGTACCGGCCGACTCCAGCACCTCGTCTCATGTTGGCTCTCCAGCCGACGCCTTCTCCCCGAGTCCTGTCGGCGTACCGACCGACACAAGTTCCCTCTCAGGTCCCCTCTCGAGTCTCTTCTCGAGTCCCCTCTCAAGT
>CALSBZ010046918.1:6115932-6130530 GCA_943591055.1 Gobionotothen gibberifrons
TGAGTCGTTGCACTTGAGTCCACTATTTTTGTACCTCGATCTAACATGACGGACAGTCTCTTTCAGCCTTGTGTGTGAAGGCAGACTAGAAACATTTCAGGATTATTTCATGTATTTGTGAGTGCAGGAAACACAAAAAACAGGTCCGTATCTTAATAAAAAGATACTCACGAATAATATGCTGGATAGACAAAACCAATCATGTTGCAGACGAGGGCGGCACCGTATCCATACATCAGGTAGAGTCCTGTCAGCGAGACGGCACCTTGACAAAAACACACGGAGACAGTGGTCATGTCCAGTGAAATATTGCAGCACAACTCGAAACGTTAAACAATCTTGGGTGGAAAAATACGCAGCTGTAGGGTTCTTTACCTTTGGAAGTTGTAAATTGACTCCTGATGCCTTTAGTTGACTATTATCAAATTATTCATATGATTATGTTATAAGAATCTATAAGAGTTACCAATACGCACTTAAGATGTGCAATCTTGCTCTACACTTTTTAATTCCATGCATCTGAAAGCTGTCAGTTCACTGGTAAACTTTATGGATCATCTAAGCGGCTACAACATGGAGGTAAAACCAAGCTGTTTTATACAGAGTAAATATGAGTAAGGAGTAAATTAGGAGTCACACCTCACAGCTAGTTAAAGTGGGGATGGCACTTTAGACATCTATGGTAAATGAACATCTATCAGAGGGTTACAAATACTGTATATCAAGGCCGGATGAAGTACTTAAAGGAGGTGAGCTTGGGCTGCCGCTGGCGGCCTTCATGAGAGATTCACTGCCAGTACACACGTTTGAGTCACTAATGGGTCACTCAAAATGTGCCACCTGAAGACATGCCACCCATTCCTCAACCATGGCATCACCCTCTAAGGTGAGATTGAGAAAGCGGTGAAGAAGGAAAGGGAAAGTGTGTGCAAAAAGCTGGTATTAGGGGTGTTGAAATTAATCGTTTCTACAATGCATCGCGATGCGGACGATTCTGCATCGATGCAGTGACAGAACATAATCGATTATAGTAACGTTGCTTCCTGATTTTACGGCCGCGATTTTACAATAACGTTTTTTTTTCTGTCACTTTAATAACAAATCGGTCTGTGATGCAGAGATCAGGGAACAGACGTGACAACGGCACAGCGGCACCAAACACGGAGCAGTCTGCTTTATCCACCAACACAAGAACACCAGTCCAGAACCAACAGCAGAAGGACCCGCTCTGAATCAGTCCGTGTCGCTGCGGCTCAGACACACAGGGATTTATGTTTTAAAGAAATAGTGGCGTTACAATCATGTCAGGTTTTTGGTGGATTTAGTTAAGTCTTGGATTGCAGAGTATGAATGTCCTCTTGCTATTTTCAGATGATACGTGTGTAAAGTTTGTGAAGGCAGGTCAGGAGGAAAAAGCTTCCGCGATCACCGTCTCCTCTCTGCTGCTCCAAGCCCCGCCCCCTCCCTGAAAATAATGAGTGACAGGCTGATAGTAACCTGATAGAAACTTTATTATTCACTTAATCACTGATTGAGATATGATGAAGCTAACTTAATCTCATACATTCATGGGATTTATGTAACAGTAAGACAGAGAATGTAAGTGTGCACCCACATGCACTATTTTTGTTTTATATGCTGTTGTAAATACTCCTGTTGTCTGCTGTGTTCAGACTCAAGTCATGTGTGTGATGCCACATTCAGGACATTCAGTGTCCTTTTTTTAACAGAAGACCGTAGCTAGAAGCTGCAGTTAGACCGCAGAAGTATTAGTTTTTAGTTTTTGAGGATGGAACAATTTCACACACAGATACTGTATAGGGATGCTAGAGCTATGCAATTGATTCATTTTGGTTTATAGATTAATGTCCAGACATTTATGTTATTGATTTCTGAAGCACTTTCTAAATAATAAAATGGGAGTTCATATGTATTTACTGCATGTATTCATTGATGAAAAATAAGCCATGTGCAGTAATATAGAAAATTGAGGATGCAACGCATTGGTATGAATCGTGATGCATCGTGATGCATCGTGATGCATCGGGATATCGAATCGAATTGAATCGGTGACAGGATAATCGTAATCGAATCGAATCGTGAGACCAGTGAAGATGCACAGCCCTAGCTGGTATACCAGGTATGTCGAGATGCATACAAACTTGATATGGCATCAGAATCAAGCCACAAAGAGGGAAGGATGAGACCTGTATCAAATCAAATCAAATCAAATCAGGTTTTATTTATAAAGCACATTTTAAAACGATTTTTGGTCGAGCCAAAGTGCTGTACATACAATAAAAATGCTTTACAATAAAAACACTTTACAACAAATACAACGGCACAAATACAAAATAACACACAGCGAAATGTCATGAGTCGTGCTCCGCTCTGACTAGAAGGCCAGAGAGAAGAAGTGAGTCTTTAGGGTTGATTTAAAAAACCCCAGGGTCTGGGCCGACCTCACATGGAGGGGCAGAGTCTTCCAGAGCCTGGGGCCAGCCGCTGCGAAAGCTCGGTGCCCTCGGGTTTTGAGCCTGGTCTTAGGCACTACCAGCAGCAGCTGGTCAGCAGACCTCAAGGCTCTGGCTGGGGTGTAGCGCTGGAGGAGTTGGGCTATATAGGCCGGAGCCAGCCCATTTAGTGCTTTAAAAATAAATAAAATGAGTTTAAAATCAATTCGGAACCGAATTGGAAGCCAGTGCAGTGAGGCCAGAATTGGGGTGATGTGGTCACGCTTTTTGTGGCCAGTAAGAAGACGTGCAGCTGCATTCTGCACTAGCTGCAGGCGTCTAATTGAGGCCTGGTCCATACCCACATACAGACCGTTGCAGTAATCCAACCTTGTGGTTACGAAGGCGTTGATGACCCTTTCCAAGTCTTTAAAAGATAAAAACGACTTGGTCTTAGCCAATAGTCGTATATTAAAAAAGCAGGTTTGAACTACGCTGCTGACCTGCTTATCAAATTTAAAAGTGCTATCGAAGGTCACTCCAAGGTTCTTGACAGAGGGGAGGATGTTTTTTTTGAGGGAGCCCAGAGTATCAACTGGGGAGGCTGGAGGTTGGGGTCCAAAAAAGATGACCTCAGTCTTGCTCTCATTGAGGGTGAGGAAGTTTTGGCTCAGCCAGGATTTGACCTCTGTCAAGCAGTCCATCAGTAGCTGTAAAGAGTTAGCATTGGAATTGAGAGGCAGATAGATTTGTACATCATCTGCATAACAATGGAAGGGGACATTGTGTTTTGTGAGGATTGAACCCAGGGGAAGTATGTAAAGTAGAAATAGGAAAGGGCCCAGAATCGAGCCTTGGGGAACCCCACAGGTGAGAGGGGCTTTGGCAGAGTAGAAGGCACCCAGCTGCACTGAAAAGCTACGGTCTGTCAGGTAGGACCTGAACCATGCAAGGGCAGAGCCTGTGATGCCAGCGGACTGTTCAAGCCGTGACAACAGGATGCTATGGTCCACTGTGTCAAAGGCAGCTGTCAGGTCTAACAGCACCAAGACAGCTGGGCTACCTGAGTCGGCGGCTAGGAGCAGATCATTAAAAACTCTTAAAAGGGCTGTTTCAGTGCTGTGCATGGGTTTAAAGACAGACTGAAACTTTTCATGGATTCCATGCGTGGTTAAAAAAGACTGCAGCTGGGCATAGACTACTCGCTCCAGAACTTTGGATAAAAAGGGTAGCTGAGAGATGGGCCTAAAATTTGCGAGAATGGAAGGGTCGAGATTTTTCTTTTTAAGTAGTGGCTCTACCACGGCATGTTTGAAGGCAGCTGGAACACATCCTGAGCCAAGAGAGGTATTTAAAAGTAATAAAATACTTGCTCCAACTGAATTAAAAACATCTCTGAGAAGGCGAGTGGGAATGCTATCTGAGCTGCAGTTTGTCGGCCGCAGGTGCTTGACCACATCCGAGAGAGAAGAGAGCGATACAGGCTCAAAGTGGTCGAGGACAGCTGGGCACAGAAAGGGAGCAGGATCTGGGGTAGCACTAGTATAGGCTAGCTTAAGAGCAGATACTTTTTCGATAAAAAATGTAAGGAACTTATCACAGAGAGTAGTCGATGGCACAATTGGAGACGCATCACAGGGATTAATAATAGAGTTGAGGACATTAAAAAGAACCTGAGGTTTATGGCTGTTTTTGGAGATTAACAGAGAAATGTGGTCAGATTTGGCTGCTTTGACTGCCGTCTGGTAGTCTGAAAGACAAGCACGAAGGATTTCTAAGGAGACATGGAGTTTATCCTTTTTCCATTTTCTCTCTGCGCACCTGCAAGCGCGTCTGAGAGCACGAGTACAGTCATTTAGCCAAGGCTCTGTGAGAACTTTGGTGCGTCTAAGCGTAAAAGGAGCAACAGAATCCAAAATTAGTGTACATGTCGAGTCAAACATGGAGATAAGCTCATCAGCATTAAAAGCACAGTTCACATCTAATTTACAGATCGGGGAGACATTAAAAACATCAGAAAACTGTGAGGCAGTCAAGGGGGTAATCGAACGCAGACGACGCGCAGGAGCACGTGATTCGACTCCTGCGGAAGGGATCGAGGTTGTAAACAAAACCGGTAAATGGTCTGAGATACGCGTTGTTACACAGATTTCATCCACAGATTTCATCCACAGATTTCATCCACAGATTTCATCCACAGATACAGACAGTCCAAACGATAATACTAAATCTAAAGTGTGTCCTTTTTCGTGTGTTGGGCCAGCCACAGACTGAATAAGACCGAAAGAGTCGAGGAGATTTAAAAAATCCCTAACCAGAGGTTTGGACTCGCAACACACATGGACATTGAAGTCTCCGCAAATCAAAACACGATCATATTTCACCATGATCCCGGACAGAAAGTCAGCAAAGTCATTTATGAAATCCTTATTGCACTTTGGCGGACGATAGACGACTGCGCAGAGTATAGGCGAGGCCGGGTTAAGTTAAAAAATCTGCAACTCAAAGCTAGCATAGCTAGTTACAGGGTGAAGCAATCGGCATTGGAGGCTAGCTCTAAACACTGATGCTATTCCCCCACCATGGCCGGTGGTGCGGGGGGAGCTGAAGAATGTACAGTCAGGAGGAAGAAGTTCAGAGAACGGTGTATACTCGCCAGCGTGGATCCAGGTCTCCGTCAGAAACATAAAATCCAGATCACGAGAGGTGAAGAAGTCATTTAGCAGGAATGTTTTGTTTGCTATCGACCTAGCATTTAGCAGAGCCATGCAACGTTTTTGCTCCGGGCCGGCCGAAGGTGTAGTGCGTCTCAGCGGACGAAGATGTGCATGTTGGACGCCGCGCGGGCTGGGAGCAGTCGGACGGACAGGAGGAGCTGGCAGCGGGCCCAGCAGAGGACGCAGCTCCGGAAAGACAGGGCGAATCCATCGATCCCTCACCTGGCGTGCAGCGGGAGGGCCATGACATCCGAGGCGTGGATAAGTCCCAGAAGAAGCCGTCAGGTATGCCTTAAGATGGACCAGTGCACCACCACGATTTCCCCGTCGTCTAAGGCGCTTTCGGCGAGGCAGGATGCAGGGGAACCGGCGCAGGTAGTTTGGGATATCCGACAGTAGAGGGGGGGGACGAGTTATGGTTGCCAGATGTAGGTTTGGGCAGCAGTATACACTCCAATGAGGGTCTGAGGTGGAGGAGGGCTTGGCGATCGTAGCAGAGCAGAGCAGAGACATTCTGACATACATAAAACAAAAGTAAGATCGCTAAAGGCAGAGAGCTGAGGGAGCGGCGAGCCGACACAGGCGCCATCTTGGAAACTCAGTCTACAGGTCACAGCTGTATGTCTTTTTGCTGGACTTAGCCAATGCTTTTGGATCTGAAAAGTATCAACAACATCAGCAAAATCACAGACCAGAGGTCCCATATGAACGCAACACCCAATCCAATGGTGTCGGAGATGCCAGTCAAGAACTTGGGGTGATGTCATAATGCAATACTCAAAGACTCCGACCAGAGCGACCAACTGAGGAGAGACAAGACCATACTCCCTGTGGCAAGTTAAAACTGTGGGGCTTACATTTCTGATTGATCCCCCATCTGATGTGACCTGTGACACTCTACGGGTTACCCATCACCAAAGTTGAGAAGCTGGAGAAAACAGTCAATTTGTACATCAAGAAGTGGCTTGGGGGGGGCAGCGGGTGTAGGCAGAACGATGCTCAAAGTCAGCCCCACAAGCCGAGCAGGGCGAGTGGACAGCATGGGAAAACCTGGAGCAATAAAAACGTACCTGGAGGAATCTTTGGGAGATGGAATTTGGCAGACTTAGCTTCATCATTAGATCCACCTACGATGTAGGGCTGTGCAATTAATCTTATTTTAATCTTGATTACGATTTTGGCTTGCAACGATTACGAAAACAACGTAATCTAAATAAAACTATTATTTTGCTGTGGGCCCCTGATCGGCACGGGGTGGGCCCTCGCTGAAAGGAAAACCCCCTGCATGACTTGATACGCCCCCTTGATAAATAAATAAAATTATAATGAAACCAGCTGCAATGAATCATGGATCCACCAGGGGGAGCAGTGATTAAAAAGCTGCCACACTGGAACTCATGTGAAATAAACAGCTGATAGATCTACAGCAGGGGTGGGGAACCTTTTTCCACTCAAGGGCCATTTCAATTTTTACAATATCCTCCGAGGGCCGTACAAGTTATTGAGCTCTGCTTAAAAATACTAAAATCACAGCCCATTCATTTCGCCTTTCTTTCATGTTGTGCAAAGAAAAAGCAACCTCTTAATCCAGATATCTTACCATGACTCATGCATGCATGCACGTGCACGGTGTGGCATGACCACCAAAACAGAAAGATATGGACACAAGATGTGTGCAAATGTATTTAGTTTCCTATCCATGTGAACATGATTTGAGTGGTGGGCGACCTAACCTCCTCTAGGGGTGTCCGGGGGCATGCTGCCCCGGGACGTTTTTTTTTTTAAATGTTGAAGTTAAAAGCATCAATCTGGTGCACTTTGAGAGCAACATTAAGAGATCTAGGGATACATCTCTCAACATCCATATGAAACAGAACTGTAAGCATATTTATTTTTCTTTATGGATATTTTACAAATCACTCCCCTTTTAAACTGTATTCTTGTTTATTAATAACAACTTTTTTTACTGTCATATAGTATTTTATACCTGTTTACTTTATTCTCTTATTTTTTTATGACTATAATGACCATATAAAGATGTGCCTTTACCTCACTGGTTGTAGAAAAAGCTTCTTATATTCGTTAGCATAGCTAGCTAACCAGATGCTAATAACAACAAAGTTATTGACTGTATAATCAGTATGACAGATGAACAGATCGCCACTGGGCTTTCAACTAAAGACACAGCCACGCAGAAACTGCGGCATGTGTACGGCTCCTTATGGGTACTGCAATTTTTGGAAGTACCGGAGTGGCGTTCTGTTGCTCTCCCTCAGAACTGCACCCCTGTCAGACCAGACATATACCACGTGATGACACGTTAGGCTCCTGTTGTGTTCAAGGACCCTGACCTTGGCTAGGAAAAACAGGCACTCGCTTGTTTAATTTTTTGCGGTCTAGATTTCTCGCATTTTTTTCCTCGAGGGCCGTACCAAATTGTCTCGCGGGCCGGAGGTTCCCCACCCCTGATCTACAGGTATCTGATATAGCGGATCTTTGTTAAGATCCATATGCCACCGATAGGATCATATTCTGTGCTAAATAAGAGACATGTAATCATTTATAAAACATCACCATGTTTTTATTTAACTAAATAATGTTGTTTAATCCACGTTGGCGTACTACAACTACAAAACCATCGGTTTGTTTTTTCATCAGGAAATGCAGCCCGGCTCAAACAAACAATTTGTAATCATCACGATCATTTAATGTATCATATGTTCGCCGAATTGACATGAAAGCACTAATAAATGTGGTTTAATCCACGTGAGTTTACAACTGAAAAAATTCATATTTTTATATCACATCCGACGGGAGGAAATGCAGAACGGCTCTCACTACCGATTTGTAATCATAATTTAATCATCTTCACGATCATTTATGTTTATGTTCGCCAAATTGACATGAAAGCACTGACAAATATGAATATACTGTGGTCAACTTCATTAAAACGTTATTAGCTTGCCTAAACTCAGTAATTCACTAAAAAGAGGTTTATTTTTAATGGAGCCTCGTCATCTCACCATGGGCAAACAGGCTATAATATTATACTATTGTTAATAGTTTACTGTATTATTAGTGTTTAATATTACTGCTATAACAATCACACATTGAGTTCATTGTTGTGCAATGTTAAAATCTGATAGTTTTTTTTTTAAATAGTCTGAATGAAACGGCAGCTCTCAGGTGATCAGCTGTGTGTGACTCTCTTTGTTTACACACCTAATGGCCCATCAGCCACAGCTCTAACCCTAACCCTAACCGTTAAGCAGAACCGAAATTGTGTATTTTGTATGGGTACCCGGTACATACTTGCCAACCTTGAGACCTCAGAAATCGGGAGCATTTCAAAACCACCGCGGGGGGGGGGGGGTGCTAGTGGATCGCCGGAGCTCTATTAGATTAACATTAACATGCTTATTGTAGTTGTATGTGCACTGCCTTGCGGCCTGAAGCACCATCCTTGATGGAGCATATAGTGTGGAAAAGGAGTGAGCAGAGGGTCGAGTTGTCGATTCTTGTTCTGTTTTCTGTGACAATCTTCCTCACCCTCAGACTTTCAGTTGCGCGCGCTACTAAAGAGACGTGTTACCATGGAAACCAAACAATGGTGTAGCTGTATTAAAGTCCGAGTGGAAACAGTCCTGAGTAAATCTGATTTTGTCAGAAATCGGGAGAAATGCGGGAGAAATATGACCCCGGGAGGAAACCGGGAGAGGGCTATGAAATCGGGAGTCTCCCACGAAAATCGGGAGGGTTGGCAAGTATGACCCGGTACCCGGCATCTTCTTATCGGTTCTCATCTGGAACCGAGTTTCGGTATGAGTAGGGATGGGTATCAAGAACCGGTACTAAGTCAGTACCGGTAGCCGATTGGACGGTATCGGTATACCGTTAAGTCGCTGGACAAACGGTGCTGCTATCGGTATCTGATTGGCCACTGTGAATGCCACTCGTCATCTCTCCTAACAACGCTCTTATTAATGTGAGACTCCCGGGGGCAGACGCAACATCTTGCAAGAAACAGCGTCTCAAGGCTTCTTAACAACCTATTAATGATGCATACCCACTTAACGGGAAGAAACTCAGCTAACTGACAATATTAACCATTTTTACCTACACGGAACAGAAGTCCAACACCAAGTCTAAATCAACACTAACGGCTACTTTAGCACATAACTGGCAAAAGCGAAAAAATATTCTACGTCATTTTATCTGCACAAACAACATATCACATGAAAGCTGAGATTCCACAGATTCCATTGGTGTAAGTCTCATCACTGTACGAAAAAACTCACTGAACTATCAGCCAGGAAAGAGCAAGAAAATAACTTCACTTTACGTAGCAATGATGATAATTATGTCTTACCTTTGCTGTTTTGTGATCAAAAGTTGTGTTCAAGGTTAATCCAATGTCTCTGTGTAACTTTGAAGTGATTACTGATACGTAATCCATCATTACAATTATGAATAATAAACTGATTATAATGGTTAGCCGACCGGAGCTTTCGGTTTAGGAGGTGCGCACGCAGCGTCTCGTTTTAACTGAATAATGGTCATGTTTACATGGATTTATGAACTGCCCCCCTTCCAGAGACACTGTCAAACACACTCATACCTGTTTGGTAAAATTACATTAAATAATAATAAAAATAAATTACAATAAAATGACTTCACATCTTGTAATCATGTCTATAATTTTGAGCACCAAATTATTGAAAAGTATCGATAAGAGTATCGAAAAATACCGGTATCGATAAAATCCTAACGATACCCATCCCTACTTATGAGCATCCTTATGTTCGAACATGGTGTTTGTTATGGCCTTAGATTTGTGTATAATTTAATACAAAAGATAATTCATAATAAAACTGAACAGAGTATCATACTGTCTATAGAGTAACACATGCAAGCATTGTTTCCTTTGATAATTAGAGGAATGATTGACCAACACAATCCATGAGGATTCTAACTCAGCAGATATTCACTGACCTGGGTGCGTCAGTGAGCGCAGCAGGCAGACAGGTAGTTGTATAAAAAGTGTCCTACCTCTGATCAGCTTATGTTCACACATGGCGGCCGCTCTGCTCTGCTTCTGTCTCTGAGGATTATCTTCTTTAACATTACTGCAGCAGGGTGCAGAGAGAGGATGGGGGTCAGTGTGCACCAGGCACCACAGTGACATCATGCAGTGTGCTACTGATCCACTGTATGAGCATCAGAAGGGTATGAATAGACTGCTGTTCACCGCTCAGTAAATGTCCCCAAATGAATACTGCACCTATATAATATTTGTATTTGTCTGATTCCTTAAAACTTCGACCTCTCTGCCCCCAACTGTTCCTAATAAATCGAGAGCAGGATAAAAACCTTTGCCGGGTTCATATGTTTACTGTATGATGTTAACATTTGAATTCAACACATATCACTTCTTTTAAATCCAGGCCTAAAACTGCATTTGATCCTAATTTTCTTACATTTCGGACTTTACTTTATGTTTGGCACTGCATTGTTCCTGTCACTTTCTATTCTACTGTTCAATTTAATTTTTGTGTATTCATTGTATTCATTTTCCTGATGCCTGTCCGTCTTTTGTAAAGTACTTTGAATTGCCTTGTTACTTTAAAAATACACTCCAATGAAGATCATTTATACTATTTGCTATGTAAAGATGGAGTAATGTCATCCCATTAATGTTATGTTACATGTGGGTGTCTCTTCCCCCACCCTTCCGCAGGCCTTAATGTGCTGCAAAACCATAACTATCAGAACGTAAGGAGGCTGAGAAGCTCCACGGAGCTGCATGTTGACAATCAAAAAACTAAATCTTTACACGCCTCCTGTAGTTACTTGAGGTTTCTTAGCAGATCCACTCTCAGGCCTGAAAATGCTATTTTACTTTCAGGATGCAGGTATGTTGGCCCAGGATGCAAACTAAGAGAGGCTTCACCTCCCACAGTATTCAGCTGCTTAAACTGCTCTGATCACATGGGGTCTAAATGTGGCACCTGATGTCCTTTAAAAAATAATAATAATTATGTTTTCTTATGCTATGTATATGATGATTTTATGTTATATTAGGCAATGTTCTGTCATAAACGGTTGGGATGTGGTTTTGATATTATTTTGTGCTTGCTGTGTTAATCAAATTCCCCTATTTTATCCTTAATATAAAATATTGATAGTAACAACATTTTAACTTTATCTGCTGCAGCACAAATCTTGACCAAGAAACCTTCCAGCGTATTTACATGTGCATGTCTACAGATAGCAGCTGTTCACTGTAGCTACATGATCACAGGAGGATTAACTGAATCCTCTGACATGTAACAGGAAGGCACACATGTTCTCAATACAAGTTTGGAAACATATAGAAACACAAGTAAAGTCTTCATGATTAGTCAGAGAACAAGAACAGACAAACACAATTCACATACCCACTGCAATGATCTTCTTCCTTATCCCTGTTTTCTCCTCCAACGTCCCCAAAAAGTCTGTCACCATGTTTTTCTCAGACATAAACTTATCCACTCGGTTTTTGATGGACGAGAAGATGTCCAGCAGACCCATGGTCCTTAAACAGGTCCTTAAATACCAGAGAAATTGGAGAAAGGTGACCTGTGGGAGAGAGTAAATCACAGCAGAGTGCAGGTAATCCTCCAACAGCTACAATCTGCTTTATGAGGAGAGGAGGGGGGAGGAGGGAGGTACCACCTCACCTTTCCTCTAGTGCCACCCTCAGGACAAATGGCACTGCTTAGCTCTGCTGTGAGACTCTATGAATAGATCAATCATTGAGATGTGGTCATATTGTGAGATGACAGAACAATGCAACATTGAGGGGAAACTTTTAAGACTGAAGGCTTGTTCTCACATGTAATACAACTCAAGGTTAATATTGATATGTATGCAGATGACACTGTTTTTGTATACCATGAGCCTGTTGATGATAGCAGAAGGCTCGGTTGACCGCAGACGTCACCCTGCAAAGCGTTCATTCTATGTGGCTTTGGAGCAAGAGGGCAGACTCTGATCAACCCCAGGCTGGCCTGGGCGAGGTGTCTGATGTTGAAAGACCCGAAACCCCCATTGACCCCAGGTCACATCACTGATGATGCGCCCCAGCACTTCTCCAGGATGTATTTTTCATCCACTTTCAGATTTAAAAAAATTGATTTTGCTTATATAATGCATGACTAAAGATTAAAGCTGTATTAGGTACAAACGTTTAAACCATCAAATATATCACAACAAGTTAAGAAAGATATTCAAACCTAAATTCTTTGTGCATCACAACTTTGTCCGTTTACATCAGTAAATTGCTACATGATGCAACATTATCAACAATATAATAATGTCCTACCATAAGTACTACATGAGAAATGGAGGAAGGAAGGGTACTTTACTTGTGACACTTTAGTTCATTTGTCTGATAATACCTGTGTGCTTTTACTGAGGTGAATCAATGTGTCAAAAAAAGAACCATTAGATTTGTTCCACAACCATGAATACTATCGACCTCTTACCCGTGTATTACTGATCAGCAGAGAAATTGCTGTGTCAAATTTCAGCTCTTAAAATGTACTGTACATTTTTTAATAGTGAGGCATGCTCTGTAGTGTATTAAGAGGGGCTTGCTGGTAATTGTTAAACCTCCGAATTGGCATGCTGGGTAAACAGTGTTGAGTGTGTAGTTTGGATAAGAAGCTAAACCTGAGGCAAAGCAATCGGCCGTCCCATAGAACAGGCACTGTACTGAGTGTTGCAACACTTTAAGGAACTCAAGGCTAATATTAATATGCATGCAGATAATACATTGCAGCCTCTAAGGTAAGAGGAATTGCTTAACTCAAGAATGTTAAGGAACCACAATGAAATGAAAGCCCTTGTTCTTTAGTGTGTCATCCCAACGTGTGTAATGCTTTAATCCAAGCAAAACATTGACTGTTCTCATAAATCATGTCAATTGAAATAAAAAAATCTGGATTAAAAGAAAGTTTTTTTGTTGAAGCAGCAGTTGTGACGTAACGCCAACAGACTCCCACCTCTTCCTCCTCAGTGTGATGGCAGGACGACAGCAGTGGAGGGGATGAAGCTGACAGCAGGAATGTGTGCAGGCCAACACACGTCTTCTGCCGCCAGAAAATAATCCTCTGACAGACTTTCAGCGCAGTCTGGCAAAACAGAGACCTTCTGAGAGGAAATGAGAGGATACAGAGGCATCAAGTACACTTTATTCATCTGCTGCTACGTCTTCTGGGTGAGTTTCTCTGTTGGGGACCGTTTAAGAATTCAAAATAACACTTTATAGGTTTGTTAGTGTGGTTTCTTTCTCTTAAACCTGCTGTACAGTATGGTTTCAACACACATCATAGGTAAAGGACGATTTCGCTTTGTTTTGGCCAAAAGTATGTGGAGACTGTTCTTTTGACCTGGTTTTGATACAATAGAGCAACATGTTAATGCTTTGGCATACAGTGATATTAGTATGGAAGCCAATTTTGCCCAGGAAAAGTAGAAATAAAAAATTAAAAATAGAAATAGAACTAATGTTTTACAACATAGTGAGGGAGTGAGTCAACGCAATACAGGTGGATGGAGACTTAATGAGGTGGCACAGTAAAACTCAGACTACCACCTGTCCAATACAGAAATATGTCAACAACGTGTTTAGCTTAGCTTAGCACAAAGACTGTTAGATAAATCAAAAGAAAAACACCTCTGCCTCAAATAACTTCAAGTCTGTCTAATTGACATGCTTCATGTGAGTCACCTCTCCTGGTTAAACTTCATCTCTCTCTGACTGCAGGTGGTGAGTGCCATCCTCACAGCAGTTGGAATCTACGGCAAGATCGCCAAGGAGAAAGGTCAGTAAAAATTAATAAATGGTACTATTTGTAACAGAAGGAACTGATAACCTTTCCCTTATCCTAAAAACCTGGGTCGTCTTTAATGCCAAACCCCATTTTACAAAGTGTGACGGTTCACAAAGGTAAAAACACTTTTGTGAACCGTGGTTTGATAATGATCTTTGTCCCCTGTTTACTTTTGGATTGAAAAGACATCTTAGATAACAAATGAAGGTGGGCTTTCAGGACACTGACTTCATTGCATACAGAAGGAATAGGTCTTTAATATGTGTGTTTGTTTCTTTGTCTTTTCAGAGTGTGTGAGTGTGTGTGTTCAAGGTTACAAAACTATGATGCTGATAACATTCCTGAGGCTGAGCCAGAAAAGTTAATCAGACATTTTAACCATTACTCACTGTTTTAAGTGTGTGTGTGTGTGTGTGTGTGTGTGTGTGTGTGTGTGTGTGTGTGTGTGTGTGTGCATGTGCATGTGCGTGTGCGTGTGTATGTGTGTGTGCGTGCGGGTGTGTGAGTGTGTGTGTGTGTGTGTGTGTGTGTGTGTGTGTGTGTGTGTGTGTG
>CALSBZ010046918.1:6171778-6203410 GCA_943591055.1 Gobionotothen gibberifrons
AGCCGGTGTCGTCAGAGGATCTGTTCCTTTCATCTTCTCGCTGCGCGAGGGTACCGTAGCCTACAGCGTTCGTTCGGTTGGAACATTCGTTAAGGATTCTCTGCAAACAGCTGGCTGCGTGCAGCTTCGTGACTCATCCAGTCGGGGCCGCGGGCTTACCCGTCCCCCAGGAGCTGTGGCTGGCTGCGCAGAGACTTCGTTCGGACAGGTTGGTGTCGGCGTGGCTGGTGACGGCAGCGTTTCCGCTCCCTCTCCAAGCCTAGCTGTCCTGATTACTGTCTGTTTGCTTTTGTATTTGTTCTGACCGCGGCGTTGTGCCAAACGGCATTAGCATCAAGCTGTGTTTCTTGTTTGGCTAGTTAGCAGAGCGGCTACAGCCGCTCGGCTGACGCCGGGATAAGCACCGGAGTTTCCCGTGCTGTTTTTCCTTTAGGGTAACGTAGCCTAGGTGTAGCTACATCCCTTTTTCTGTTCGGCGAGTAGCAGCTTCGCGCTACTCGTCTCGTTAAGCAGGTAGCTGGTGAAGGCTGTGTTCCCGCACCCGCTCCCGGTTACTCTGCATCTGGCATTCGTTGTTTATTCAACCAGTGAAGGCAGTGTTCTCGCCCCCGCTCCTGGTAGACGCTAAACTGCCTTGTTTTTTTCGTTAAGCAGGTAGCTGGTGAAGGCTGTGTCCTCGCACCCTCTCCCAGCCAAGTTGTCCTGATTGCCGTCTTATTCTGTTGGCTAGACTTTCTGGTGACGACAGTGTTCCCGCTTCGTCGCTTTGAGCACCAGGAAAAGCGCTTTATAAATGTAATGTATTATTATTATTATTATAAAGTTGCCCTTATGCTCTTTTTGAAAGCCGTGGCGTTGTGCCCGAGCTATTATTAGCATTCGAGTCCCAGCTTTGGCTGCGTCCCTCATTCAATTTAGTATGGAAAGCACAGCGTGTCATATTAACATTTTCTCGTTTAGATGCAGAGAGGTAAGTACTAAGGTAAGTACTTTCTATTCCATAGAAGCTAATTATTCGTGTCTTAACATTGCGTTCTGACTCGGTCGCTTGATTGTCAGCAGCAGCTGCTTGGCTAACTCCTTGCATAGACTGTTAAGCTTAATTATTTAACCCAGCCGGTGAGGGCAGCGCTCTCGCTCCCGCTCCCAGTAGCATAGGGTTTGACTGCAGTAGCGCTATTTCGCTGTATTACTGCTCCTAGTACTAAGACGATATGCAGAGAACAATCTTCACTGCGGGTGCTGTGCTCTGCAGGTGCGGTTACTACTGTAACCATGGCCTACGGTTCTACGCGGGCTGTTCTCTCTCTTAGAAGCTAATTATCTGGTCTTAACATTGTGTTCTGACCTGGTTGCTTGATTGTTAGCAGCAGCCGCTTGGCTAACACCTTGCATGTACTGTTAAGCTTCATTATTTAACTCAGCCGGTGAGGGCAGCGCTCTCGCTCCCGCTCCCGCTCCCGCTCCCGCTCCCGGTAAACGCATGGTATGGTTGCAGTAGCGCTATATCGTTATATTTACCGCTCCTAGTACTAGACTTCTAGCTCTAGGAGGACGATGTGCAGAGAACAATCTTCTCTGTGTGCTGTGTGCTCTGCATGTGCGGCCATTAAAGAGGATTTCATCCTCCCAATATTGGGTCACAGTTGCTACTGTAACTACGGTTCTAAGCCGTAAGTACTAAACATAGTTACTACTGTAGCAACGGTTTCAAGCCGTGTAAGTACTGGCCAGAGTTACTACTGTAACTACGGTTCCAAGCCGCCATAGTCAAGACCCTAACTACGGCTCTATGCGGTGCAAGTACTGGCCATAGTTACTACTGTAACTACGGTTCTAAGCTGTAAGTACGGGCCATAGTTACTACTGTAACTACAACTACGGTTCCAAGCCGTGTATGTACTGGCCATAGCCAATACCGTAACTACGGCTCTATGCTGTATAGGTACTGGCCATAGTTGCTACTGTAACTACGGTTCCAGGCCGTAAGTACTGGCCATAGTTACTACTGTAACTACGGTTCCAAGCCGTGTATGTACTGGCCATAGCCAATACCGTAACTACGGCTCTATGCTGTGTAGGTACTGGCCATAGCTACTACCGCAACTACAGTTCTAAGCCATGTAAGTACTGGCCATAGTTACTACTGTAACTACGGTTTCAGGCCGTGTAAGTACTGGCCAGAGTTACGACTGTAACTACGGTTATATGCCGTGTGAGCACCGGCCACGGTTACTGCGGTAACTACGGCTCTGTGCCGTTCTCTTCTTTAGAAGCTAGTCATCTGGTCTTAAACATGTATGTTACTTGACTTGATCTCGCTTCGCTCGGCTAACGTCTTGCGTGTACTGTTAAGCTTCCTATTTTACCCAGCTAGGCGAAGGCAGTGCTCTCGCTCCCGCTCCCTCTGCCGGTAATGCGGATGTAGCTACATCCCTTTCTCTGTTCGGCGAGTAGCAGCACCGCTCTACTCTTCCCGTTCAGCAGGTAGCCGGTGAAGGCTGTGTTCCCGCACCCGCTCCCGGTTACGCTGCATCTGGCATTAGTTAACCAGTGAAGGCAGTGTTCTCGCCCCCGCTCCTGGTACACGCTAAACTGCCTTGTTTCCCATTAAGCAGGTAGCTGGTGAAGGCTGTGTTCCCGCACCCGCTCCCGGTTACGCTGCATCTGGCATTCGTCTCTAACACAACCAGTGAAGGCAGTGTTTTCGCCCCCGCTCCTGGTAGGCACCGAACTGCCTTGTTTTTCCGTTGAGCAGGTGGCTGGTGAACGCCGTGTTCCCGCACCCGCTCCTGGTCAAGCTGCATCTGGCATTAGTTTCTAACTCAACCAGTGAAGGTAGTGTTTTCGCCCCCGCTCCTGGTAGACGCGGAACTGCCGTGTTTATTAATCCAGCCAGGTGAAGGCAGTGCTCTCGCTCCCGCTCCCTCTGCCGGTAACGTGGGTGTAATTACATCCCTCTTTCTGTTCGGCGAGTAGCAGCAACGCTCTACTCTTTCCATTAAGCGGGTAGCTGGTGAAGGCTGTGTTCCCGCACCCGCTCCCGGCTACGCTGCATCTGGCTACCTACAGAATGGCTCATTCAGGTAGCGCCTGTATGGCTTCTCTCGAGCCCGAGGACGGCCACGACCGCTGCCCCTCTTGCCTCGGCCGCCTCTGGCGGTCAGTGGGGACGAACATCTGAGGGAGGTTCTCACGATAAACGCCTGCATGAGCTGTAGCTGCATGCCTCGGGCGCTCAGAGTGGCTAGGAGCACTGAGGTGGAACGTCTGGCAGCAGCCAACAGACACCTCTCCTTGTCACATCCTCCCCCTGATCAACTCGGCCGCTCCCGGCGACTTGAGGGAGCGATGGCTATGGGTGCTCCCCCCAATAGAAGGACTAGAAACAGGCTGTCCTCTAAAGCGGATCAGCTAGCTGCCGATAGGGGCATGATGAAGTCGCCTCTTGGCCCTTCAGTCTTTGCTGGGCATCAGCGATGCATTACTGCAGGCCTCTGCCCTAATGGCTAGGGAATTGGGACGAGTTATGTCCTTTCTGGTACAGACTCGTCGCCAGGTCTGGCTGGCCCAGTCACCACTAATGGAGGCATGTAGGAGAGGCGGCCTCGCGCCCCAGAGCCTTACCGGCCCAAGGGGTCAGCAATCCGGCAGGGGCCCTAGCTCTGGCCCAGGAGTCGTCCGTCCTTCGGTCCAAGGACGCAATCGAGCCAGTAAGACCCTCTGCTTAGCCCAGGGGATTCTACTCGGCGTACTTTCTCGTGAGCAAGAAAGTCGGCAGATTTCGCCCGATCTGGGACCTCAGAGGAATCAACAGATTCCCGAAGGTGCTGCCATTCTATACGCTGACCACTGCACATGCACAGGTGGAGTGGCTCTCGACCGTGGACTTGAGGGATGCCTACTTCCACGTGGGCCGGGCAAGATGGGGCCTTATATTCAGTCCCTCCGGCCCTCGGGCAGACTGGCGGCTCCCTCGTCCGCTGGGCCCTTAGGCCCGCTGTCGTTGCGCCCCATGCAGATGTGGCTGAACAGGTTTCACTTGGACGCCAAGTGGGACAGGCACAGGGAAGTCAGGGTGTCGCAGCATTGCCTCCACTCTCTGTCACACCGGAGGGGCAGGGCCTATCTCCAGATGGGCGCGCCCATGGGCGCCATCCCACCCCGCCAGGAGACCATCACCATAGGTGCATGTCTCTCAAGGCTGGGTGCAGTGCGGCAGGGCAGGACCGTTCAGGGTCAGCGGTCTGCCCAGGAGGGTGCGCACCAGGTCAACATGCTAGAGCTTCGGGCTGTGCAGCTTGCACTCACGCCCCCCAACTGGGGGGCAAGAATGTGCGTGTCCCTTGGGGACAGCATGTACGTTGTTGCTCAGACAACAGTCCCTTCTAGTCCCCGGCACTAGGAAGGGTCGTGCTCTCTCGAAACAGCGGCTATCCCACTGGGTGGTTGATACCATCACACACGCCTACGGGGCCAGTGGCCGCCCCCCGCCATCAGGGGTCAGATGCCACTCTACAAGAAGCATCTCAACATCGTGGGCTGCCCCAAGAGGGGTGCCCCTGGAGACCACCTGCGCTGCGGCTGCATGGGCGTCTTCTGGCACATTCTCCAGGTTTTACCGGGTCAATGTCGCCACTCCTCACCCTCTGGGTGTGGTCCTGTTGCCAAGCTCCGCTGCTTCCGGCCAAGGGAGTAAGTGCTTGGATTCTTCATGACATGGTTGGTATAGGTCATCCAGTGCTTAAAGCACCGCCTCTGGCGGTCAGTAGGGACGAAATAGAACGATAGTTACGGCTGTAACTACGGTTCTATGAGTCCCGGATGACCGCCAGAGTATCCTGTCACTCAGAATTCTTGTGTGCTCGCGAGAAGATTCTGGGAACAGATCCTCTGACGACACCGGCTGATATAGCCGGTGTCACGTGGGTCACAGGTGACTCTGTTGGTATTGGTACTCGAGCTGCGCATGCGCGCGATGGACATATCCAGTGCTTAAAGCACCGCCTCTGGCGGTCATCCGGGACTCATAGAACCGTAGTTACAGCCGTAACTATCGTTTTAATAGCTATATAACAGGAAAGAACTATAGCTACTAATTGCTCCTGTGGGGATTGTCCACTGTACTGAATGTATGTAAGTCGCTTTGGATAAAAGCATCTAACAAATGACATGTAATGTAAAAATAAAATAAAAATAGCAATCCCAATGTCAAATTAAAATACAAGGACTAAGGACAAGTGCTGTGTCAATGTTAAAAACTTACTGGTTTGTTCTCTGGAACCTGTAAAGTTTCCTATTGCCATCTACAGAAACAGCCACCATTTCAGGGCTACAGGCTGGACAGACAAATGGCTCTTTACACAGAAGTTTATTCTCTTCAAATGTGCAGTACACATACTGCAGAAAGCTTCTCTGAAAAGTATCTGCATTCACCTTGCCAGTCTGAAATAAAAATACATTATATATGTTATCATATTTTGTATCATATCTCGCTCATCCATATTTGGCCATAAATATATTTATTATGATAATACATGTATTTGTCTTTCAGCTTCACATTTGTACTTACTCTTCCAAACTGCTTTGTTCTCTGGTCCAACATTGCAGTAAAGGCTTGTCTAGACATTCCTGGAGCTGCCGTCTTCATAGCCTCAAAGGAATGGAACATATCTTGGTGGAACAGGGTCTGTGCTTGCATGGTAGCTGGCCAGTATCCACTCCTAACCAAGTCATTGAATTCTGGACCCCATTTCTTAGTGCAATGTTTGCATGTTACTGTAGCTCTGGAACATTAAGATCGTAACGGCCTAAGAACACATAAAGTAAAAAAAAAAATAACAATGAATTAGAGTAATGTATTAGTTAAAAAATACTTTAAAAAAATATATATGTTTCACATAAACCTACCATTTCAACACACTCACTCCATAATCGTCCAGGAGCGACGCTTGGTCAGGGTCCCGTGGCGTGCAGTTGTGATGCTCCTAAATTCCTTCAGCTTCATAAAGGGACGCAAATAGCTTTCAACTGATTGCAATGTATTCACATCTGCGGCGGGATTAGACGCTCATGGAAGCACGGCATTCATTTGTGTCGGCTGACTCTGGGCTGCCCTTAAAGGCAATGTGAGCGCCCGTTCCCATTGGATAACAGAGAATTGCACACCAGGAAGTAAGTATTCTCCTTACTGTCAATTGATTTGACAGTGATATCTCCACTACTCATCGACTAAAAAACACCAGATTATCCTTGTTAATTACACAACATTGATTGGTTTAAATTGTGTGCAATGCTTTTGTATTTTTCCCCTTCGATTCGGTTTTCCGGAGTTTAGGATGGCAGAAGACACTACACTACCCAGAATTCCCAGCTATCGTTTAGGACTACACCATGTGCTCTGTTTGACAAACCCATAGGACAAACCCCGTGATTAGTTCTCAAGCTCTGTGATTGGTTGACCTCCAACTGCATTCCATATGAAAAAAAACGTTTCGTAAAAGATAAAATCATACTTTATTCAGCAGTGCTTGCTTTACTCTTTGAAAGTCATCACATGAATGCATTGTAATAAATGGTTCGGCTACATTAAATATTACACATCTGTCGTAGTTCTTTATTTATCTACAGAAATCGGGCTCAGAATAGACCGGAAACTATTCTTTTACCGTTCAGTTTTAATTTCACAATAAAGTTAGTAGTAATATTTTGTTTTGATATTATTGTTTTTTATTAACTACTAGACCGCTGGGTCATGTTAAGACCATCTTTTCTGTGTTGCTGTGGGTTTTTTCCATCGCGTTTGTGTTACAAATATCAAAACAATAACTAAATATATCCGTCGTAAACTAAACCAGAAACAGCAGTATCTTTTATTTTGTTAACACTGTAAACTTGACAGGTTTTCAACCCAAACCACCAACTACTGGTTGAAGCACGTTATTACACGTTTAGAGTAATGCAATGCAGGTAGATTGTGTTGCTTTTTAATTACTGTTTAAAATGCCTTTTTCTTAATGTATTTCATTTCTGAAATAATAATAATAATAATAATAAATGTATTTTGTTAGCGCTTTTACAGGTGCTCAAAGACGCTTTACAGATATAGTAAAAAGAAAAAAAAGGAACAACACATACATATATAGTTAAATCAAGCAATATAACAACAATCACACATTAAAAGCCAGATTGAAGAGGTGAGTTTTTGTAAGTTTTTTGAAGGTGGTGAGGTCAGTGCAGTCTCTGATGGGTTGTGGGAGTGAGTTCCAGAGGGAGGGGGCAGCGACGTTAATATAATATTATATTAACATTAATATACATAAATGTATTCCTTCAACAAGAAGACCCCTTAGGTCACAGGCTCCTCCAACAGTGCAACACAATAAAACAGATACACAGAAGAAATAGTGCAAGTAAATTCAAAAAGAAAAATAGTAAAAAGTTAAATAGTGCAATACGAGTCTACAAGTGATTGGAATAAGATATATTAGACTAATCATTTCTAAGTAGCAGCCAGATTAATGTTATGGATGTTGTTTCAAAGTTCAGGTGTTTAATAGTCTTCTGGCCTGTGGGATGAAGCTGTCCCTGAGTCTGGTGGTTTTAGTCCATGAAATGCCAGACGGCAGCAGACAGAACAGTTTGTGGCTGGGGTGATGGGGGTCTTTTATAATCCTGAGGGCTTTCTTTAAGGTTAACCTGGTATTTTTACTACATTTATTTGAGTTACTTTACAGATTTGGATTAATGATGTGAAATATAAACAACCCTTAAATCAGACTTTAGTTACACCTGAGTAAAATTCAGTGAAGGTGATTGTGAAGTGCCAACAATCAGGCGAGATATTTGGTAGTGGGTGCTTGAGAAGACAAAAAATGTATCTGCAGATCCCTATAAAGCATATTCATTACTCGTTATTCTCTACTAATAGTTCATTAAAGACTGTATATAATGACTATTTTGCACATCCCTTTCAAGATTTCAAGATGTTCTAAGGTTTATTGACATATCATAGTATACACAACTACGGTGTATTTGTATTTATTTATAGAAGGACCATGCATACAAAAACATTAATCTCAGCAAAGAGAAGAGATGCAATATGCCAGATTATAGCTAATAGCTCATTTCCATCTGTGGTCCTCAGGCAGGTTCATAACAATCAATAAACAAATAATGGCATTGCATGATCTCTATCAGTCAAACCATTTTAAAACCTGATTTAAGTACAGCTCAATACATTAATACATAGTACACTTGAAATACACTTACATGATCTGCTTAAACAAGTGCTTAAACATAGCAATGTTAACTATGTTTAAGCACTTATTTTAACTGATATTATACATGTAGTATACTCTTATAAGATGTATGTAGATAGTATAAGAAATGTGCACAATATGACAGTTTAATGGTGGAGGTATACACACATATTGATGTGTATAATGTCAATAAACTTTAGAAAATCTTGAAATCTTGAAAGGGATGTGCAAAATAGTCATTATATACAGTCTTTAATTAACTATTAGTAGAGAATAACGAGTAATGAATATACTTTATAGGGATTCTATTAATATCGAATAATGAAAATAATAAAAATGCAATAACGCGCTTTAACCACTAGGTGCCCGTCTATCAGCTGTGCACCGTTATGGTGTAAATACAGTCAATCTATCAATTGGATCAAATATAAAAGTCAGCCGAATTATTGTTGATACTGCAAGGAGGCGTATTGTGTGAAAATAAATGTAAGATGTTTAACTGCTGATATATTTAGGATCCACGTCACGTTTTCAGTTTGGCGGCATTTCCTCCTGTTTGTCTCTGCAAAGCCCTCATGTTTCTCATCAGGGCTCTATAAATATACAACTACGGCAGATATTTCATATTTAATGCAGCCGAACCGTGTATTACAAGGCCGTTATGTGAAGACTTTCCAAGAGAAAAGCAAGCACACTCGGAATAATGTATTATTTTATTTTTAAAATATGTTTTCGGATTTCACATTTTACAAACACCAAATCCCAGCGTGCTTTGCGGCTAAATCGAGCTGAGGATCTTGCCTCCGTCTGTTTCCGGTTTCGTATTTCGTAAGGATGTATTTTGTACACACATTCCTTCACATTTCAATTTTAATTTACATTAAAGTATTTCGTGAGGCCTTCTAACATATTTTTAAATATAACTACGGTTGTAGTTGAAGAGTTTGTAAATGAACATGAACCGAAGCTGTTGCCTGGCAACGCAATCACACAACGTCACGTCCGTTAATTCCACATCCACCTGGATTAACATCGATTTAATACATTAATGTAGCCTTTGTTTCGACCAGCTGGGGGCAACAAGAACATGTTCACAAAACCTATTAATGTAGTTTAATCAACAAGGATAATCTGGTGTTTTTTAGTTGATGAGTAGTGGAGATATCACTGTCAAATCAATTGACAGTAAGGAGAATACTTACTTCCTGGTGTGCAATTCTCTGTTATCCAATGGGAACGGGCGCTCACATTGCCTTTAAGGGCAGCCCAGAGTCAGCCGACAAATGAATGCCGTGCTTCCATGAGCGTCAAATCCCGCCGCAGATGTGAATACATTGCAATCAGTTGAAAGCTATTTGCGTCCCTTTATGAAGCTGAAGGAATTTAGGAGCGTCACAACTGCACGCCACGGGACCCTGACCAAGCGTCGCTCCTGGACGATTATGGAGTGAGAGTGTGTTGACCATTTATGCACACCAATATGATAGGTCTACCAACAGAGACTGCAACATCGAAAACTTCACAAGAACATATCCTTGAAGGAAAGGATGTTGGAAGCAAACGATCTGCAAGGTCAAAGTACAATCAGGATGAGATTTAACAATGTTGTAAGCAAGCACTATGACAACAGAATGCAATTTGAGATTAAAATGAGTTTTTTGTGAGGGGGAAAAAAGGCTGATCAATTAAAAAAAACAAAAAAAGGTGTTAGTTAGATCATAGGTGTAGCTGTAATTTAAACTAGCCTAATATTAAGTGAATTAAAGTTCAGACCAACATCAGCATTATGAGGGAAAGGTGTGATTAACATGTTTTGGTAGAGGGCATTGATGTTATTCTATTAGCAATGGAGGAACAAGAGTATGTAGATCTCCTTTGAAACCCCACCCCTGGTTTTAACAATAATTCAGTTATTATGAATTCCTAATGTATAACATATCATATTCAGATGCATGTTTTTTGGTAACCTGTACCTGCTAATGCGTTTTTACTTTTGGTAAATGCACAGAATATACTGGATCATGTATCGGCTAGCGGCTAGTAATGTCTGTTTAAATATCAACGCCGGGACAAATATCTGAGCAGATCTCAGATCGGCTCAAAGAGTGAATTTAAGCTTTAAAACCCAAAAAACTGTCAAAAAACTGAAGAACCCCCATTCTATTTACAACATGATCAACTATGTTACTATCGATTGATTTTAAACTGCAACAGCTCCGTAAGACGACAGAAGTTAGCTAAGGCTAACTCAATGATGCTAACTGAGCAGTTTACGGTTTAACTAGCAAATAATTCGCACGCGTAAGCTTGTATGTCGACACATGGTGCTGTGTAAAGT
Source organism: Gobionotothen gibberifrons (assembly GCA_943591055.1). Lineage (NCBI taxonomy): Eukaryota > Metazoa > Chordata > Actinopteri > Perciformes > Nototheniidae > Gobionotothen > Gobionotothen gibberifrons. Next base: position 6,182,378 of record CALSBZ010046918.1, read on the forward strand.
GATGCAAAAGCTGAAATCATTAAAAAAACACTGTAAATGTCTTTATTACATTACAGAAAACGGGTTTACCTCAAGGAAGTTCGTGTCAAGGAGGGTTCATTGTCTTCTCCTTCTTCTTCTTCTTCTTCTTCTTCGTGGACCATTGCGGCGCCTACGCCTGTTTCCGGTGACTTTATTTTGAAAATCAGTTCCTGCCGGACGGCTAAAAAGCCCAATATTATATACTTAAACGAATAAATAAAAACAAGGATAATTGTGTGTTATTGTTGAGTAAATAGCAGTGTGTTATTTAGAAAAGGATAACAAATTCGAAGGAAAAAAAGATTAAAACAAATACAGATTTCAGTATTCTGAGGCTCTGAGCCCCATTTCTTTTCCTCACGGACGGCAAAAAAAGTCCGACATTATACGATTTAAAATAAAAATCAATAATCGTGGCTTGATATTGAGTAATAACATGTTTTTATGAACCACACAGCTTCCGGTCTTCTCAGACCCGACCGTATCCATTTGCGTCACAGATGCACGCAAAACTCGGACTCAGGACTCAATGGGAATAGTTGGCGTATGATAGGCACGCAAAATCGGACTTTAGCGTATCTATTGCACGCATTTTCCAATGTGTAAAGTCGTGTCATTTGTACGCAGACTGAAGAGAGTGGGTTGATATATACGCGGATACAAGCGGCCGAGATGGGTTTTCTCTGCAAGGTGGCTGGCGTCTCCCTTAGGGATAAGGTGAGAAGTTCAGTCATCCGGGAGGGACTCGGAGTTGAACCGCTCCTCCTTCGCGTCGAAAGGAGCCAGTTGAGGTGGTTCGGGCACCTAGTTAGGATGCCACCTGGGTGCCTCCCTAGGGAGGTGTTCCAGGCACGTCCAGCTGGGAAGAGACCAAGGGGTAGACCTAGGACCAGGTGGAGGGATTATATCTCTTCGCTGGCCTGGGAGCGCCTTGGGATCCCCCAGTCAGAGCTGGTTGATGTGGCCAGGGAAAAGAAAGTTTGGGGCTCTCTGCTGGAACTGCTACCTCCGCGACCCGACCACGGATAAGCGGGAGAAGATGGATGGATGGATGGACCTATACTGTTCTTTTCTAAAGAAGGGGGATGTAACATCTTGGTGAATACAAGATCTTTGATTACAGAGATCACGTTGATGACGTAAGGTATGTGTGCATGTTACGCGCCAGTGGAAATAAAGATGGACACTCGGAATAAGAAGTAGTCCGCTTCATCTGTTTATGTAGACACCTACATGTCCATAGAACAGAATATTACACATGTCAGAGAAAAAAATAAAGCTAACAACAGCTACACGTCAGGGTACCATTTTATAAATCCCTCCGTACTGTAGGCTATACAGGTCTAAATGTTTTCACCTTGGTCCATTTATGTAATATAAAGTATAACTTATCTATAACAGAGCCAAGATCTCTGTATGACTTCAGTAAACTTCTGAATTGAATTAAAAAGAAGTGCAAACAACAGTGCAGTACGTCCAGCTAGCTAGTTAGCGTCACATATTTATCCGTATTATTTAACGAAAATGTACGCTTTAATGCCCCTTGGGTTTGACGTGTGTGACGTTAGTTAATTTAAAGTAAGTTAAAACCCAATACTCACATTTATTAGTGATTCCTCCGCTGGCTGCTGCTTTTAAATCCACTCTGCTGGGGAGACCGGAAGCCATTTCATTTGAAAAAAACGCACTCTTCCCTGCGAGCATTGCGCCCTGGGATATGGTAGGCCGCGGAGTGTACATCAGATGTATCCTTCAAATTGGGGGAAAGTAGGCTGCATTCGTGGGCCGCATTCGGAGGAGTCTCGTCCTTTTTTTGAATTGGGACAGCCTTCTTTCGGCGGAAGTGACGTATGCGGTCTACGAATGCACCCTTCGAAGGATGCAACCCCTGCATTGAGACACAGTGTGTCCTCCTCCCTTTCTCTCTCTTTTCTTCCCGGACTGCAACCGGACAACATGTCCTTTTCTGCTCCGCAATAAAGTACCCTTTTACACCTCCATTGCACCGCCTACGACTCCCTATCTCTCTGCACTACAATAGTATATAAAACCATGCTCGTATCTACAACCTATAGAAATGCAACACGGCGTCAGTTTAGACGTAATTCTGTCCTCCTGCTTACCGCATCATTTATGAGAAAACATTTCATGACATTAACAGAACATATTCGAGGTGGTTTTAAATAACATATCCGTATTTATTTATTTCTCCAAGTTATGTTTTTGTGTGCACCGAGAAGTCTCAAACAGGCTTTTGTTAAATCATTTTAAGATTGGCTTTAATCAATGTTTGAAAATGAATTCTTCATATATGATAAATGAGAGGTAACATTTTATTAATGGTATTATTTCCACATATTTCTCTCCATTCTTCCTTCTGCCAACGGTGTCGCAGTTTCTCGTCTCTCACGTTTTTGTGCTTAGTGCGTACGCATGGGTTAGAGTTTGAATGGAGGACTGCACATTTTCCCGTCAAGTTAGTATTTTATATATCGCAAACATTGCGTAGAAACTGGCGTACGCCATTTTTTGAGCGTATATCCCTTTATAAATGAGGCCCCAGGTCACTCCCTGTTGTTCCTCTGTCACTCATTAAATGGTCATTGTGACTTTAATCTGTGGTGGAGGATTAGCACGTTACCTGAGGCTGCGTGTCCCTCAGGGTTTCAGTCCTGTGCGGCTCACGCTGGCTTTACTAGATTAATACATTCGGTGAGTGCTTTATAAATATCAGCAGTAAAGCAGTCGTGTAGTGACAATACATTAGAAGTTTTTTTTCCCTCAATCTGGAATAGATTATAGGAAATTCTGGTTTATTATTATTCCATCAGTAATTCCAACATTGCACTAACAAAGTTAACTGCTTACGCCTGGGGACAAGGAGATAAAAAGGGGGTCATGAAATGAGCAGTCAAATCTTGCACATAACGTTTAGACATTTATGTTGTACATATTATTCAAATGAGCTACAAGGAGTTAATAGGGTATTAGAGGTGTTGGTAAGTGTATTTTGGAGTTGTGGAAAAAGCTGCTTAGCTGCTCATTTCTCCTTGCTTCTCGTCTATTTGTGATGTGAACCACACCCTGATTGATCTTCTCATCTGACTAACAAAGCCCACAACTTCATGAAACCTCAGATTTTCCCTTGAAGTAACACTCCAGCATTTAATAAATCTGTGTCTCTCTCTTGCCAGGAGTCAAAAGAGAAGAAAGATCCAACAAAAGACAAAAACATCACTTTCGACCAATCAGAAGCCTCTTTGTACCAGAGAATGGCCTCTATTTATATGTTATCACAAAACAAGTTGCTGATAGAAGCTTGAGAGAAATAGCCCTGAAAAATATAAAGGTGTAACAACAACAACTCCACATAGAATAACAAGAAAGGAAAGTGTAAATACAAATAAACGGAACCCTAAAGATCCTGCTTGATTGCGCACAAGTAAGCCTCTCTGTTTTTTGGAGTGCCGAGCATTCAGTTTTTTCGAGGTCAGCATTTTAATTTGAGAATATGCTAAATTCTCAAATTCAGTCAACTTCAGCTTCAATGATGCAAGTTAAATGGGAAAAATGTTGAATCCCACCTGAAGACAATCTATGATGGGACTCAACAGTGGCCTTGGTGTCGGTTTGGAGTGTCTGGGCCTTAACAAGTCACTTTCACTGTATGTAAGAGAGAATTAACTGTATTGGTATCAGTATATTTATTTTTGAATATAAACAAACAGCAATTACCCAAAGTCCAAAAACACATATCATATAAAAAACAAATAAAGTATGTACACGATGCAATTCGATGAAAACTGTGCTTTTGTAATAGTTGAACATGTTGCAGTTAGTCAGTGTGCATTGGCAGAGAAACATTGAGGTATGTGGATTCAAATGACAGAATGTCAACGGTTACATTAAGGCAGGTCTACGTTTTCATTGTTCCACATAAACAAGCAGCTACTTAACTTACTGTACACAGAGAGAAGTTAAAGGAGCACTTTATAAAAAATGTTAAAAAATGGTATGATTTGTCCACATAACTACAAGTCATTTATTTATAACATCATAACTTAATTTCCCCTGACCACCTTTTGAAATATGAGTTTTTACACCTTTTTCTTACCTTCTAGGAACCACTGGTGTTTGTCAAACACATTGCCAGAAGTTACTCACAATCTCAGATGTAAGTAAACAATTTGAGGTAATACACACATTTAAGTAGTTGATAAGTGATTAAGTAGTAACTGAACACAAACTGACTTTGGTACCAAGTCCCATAATCCCTACAGCACTTTGATTAAAAACAGGAGAAAAAGATAATGCACAGCGGCTTCAAGTGAAGCCAGTAAGAGCGCATGCCAGCATGCTGTCAATAAAAACAAGACGGAAGAAGAAGAAGCTTGATTTGCAAGATGAAGAGCACTTGGATACATTGGGCTGTCAGAGTGAACAGATTACCCTTTAACACACAACCAGTTTAAACAGGCAGCAGTGAGCACCAGCCAATCAAACACACAGAAAAGTCAAAGGGATGTAGGAAAGACAGAGATGATTCGAGATAAAACACAAACAAAAGTTCTAGGAGAGGAGTCCAAGCTGTTTAGCTTTCTCTTTTGGTCAACCTGCGAGTATTTTTAAATGACATCCAATGTGATTTAACATGTTGTCTTAAACTATCACTCAACATAGAAGTGGATGTGTTCTGGCTTTAAAGTCTGAGTAGAGATGACAAGCAGGAAAAAGCTGTATCACATGATGCAGGTACCTTAATAAGAGGACCAGGACTATTTGATGGGGTCACAGTTGTACAAATATAGCACCCAGTCAAAGGTGATGGCTTACAAGGGTCTGAGCAGTCGGGATGTCTAACAGCTCGACTTGGAAGATGTTGGAAGAAGTGTTCAGGGCTGAGGAGATATAATCCCTTCAGTGTCTTCTGGGCCTCCCCAGAGTCTTTTCAGTAGCAAGTGCCTGATCTCTATCAGGAGGCGTCTGGCTCCATCAGTCACGACTCACAAGGGTCATTGGTTCCCCTCACCTGGTAACTAACACGTTTTTTACACCAGACAGCACTAATCATTTTCATTCATTCATTTCCAACAGGTAAAGCGGCTGTGGTCTCAGCAATAAAGGAATCATAGTGGCAGCCCAGGTCTTCCGCCCAAAGTTTTTTGGACCCCAAGTAAGATGACCCTCTGCAGTCCTTCACATAATAGTATGTGGATTTGTATAATAACGTTATAAGCTTCATTCTGTGGATTACTTTGCACAGATTAAGTGCTTTCAATAATGTTGTTGTGAAACCCTTATTAGATGGGACAAGTGACCCTGTGATGGAAACTTATTTTGGCAGCTTGTATCAGCAATCTCCTTCTTTAGATCACTTCAAGGTGTGGAACTGGCATTCCATCTTCATTTTGTGTTAAACTAATAACTAAACTGACCTGAAAGTGATAGTACAGTCACATGGCAGTACCCAAGAGCCATTAGGGTTTGATACCCAGTTCAGAAGGTTAACTGCAGCGTGTCCAGCTGCTACGTGGAGCTGTCAGACCTGAGGATGAGTGTGTAGGCGCTCCCAGGAGGGCTGTGTCTCTGATGCAGATCAGGCTCCTGTTCAGCTGTTCTTCAAAAGGAACCAGACAATTTGCTGGATTTCTCTTCTTGATATATCAATCCCACCACTTTTTAAATTCAGGCTAGTTTGCCAGTTAGTGCTGATGGCTAGTTTCCATTAAAATGGCACCATGGTTCTTGTAGTGGAGCTTTTGTTCTCACTGTCATTAGGGAAAAAGCTCCAAATGACGCTCCAATCCACTTTTGGCCAAATAAACAACATTTCCTGTCACCAAAATTCAAAGCAGTTGGGGCTGCTCAGAAGAAGAGGTATCATGCTCTGTAACAACAAAGTCTGTCTCCTGTTCAGATGGCACAGTGAAATTTAACTCGGTGCGTCTCCAATCACACCTGACAGATGTTATAGTAAACGGTGTGTGCGTGCCTCTCGCCGACTGAGTCGCCCGTCGTATCAAACATACAGTCTTTGTGTGTGTGGATCTCTGTCATTGGCACTTCTACGCTGTTAGAGTTGTTGTGAGCGTGAGGATTCTGCGTACCATAAGATGGCCCAGCCTGAAGAAAAAACACATTACATTTAGACATTAGATGCAAACTGTGAAGTGATCAAGATGTTTTTTTTTAAAGCATATGTCTGAAACAACAACAATGATGGACACATTTGTTGCCATAGAACACAGGTCAATGTGCCAGAAAGGATATGTGATACACACACATGCCATGAATGGGTTACATGATAAAGGTGAGGAAATAGGTTAGTATACATCAAATATACATTTGCTACTATTGTTTGTATTTGAATTTACTGCTGCCAAAGGAAAATAAACGTGTTATTTGTACATACAGTATGTTCTACTCTGGTGTTTTCATTGTAGACTTTATTGCCACCTACTGGCACAGCCTTCTTGTTTGAGAACGTGTTTCTGACGAGACATTTTGTGAAATGAAGGTTGTGTGACATTTATTTTTCTAAATAAAGGGGGAAACTTTAACTTTAACTAGACAAGAGATTGCTGAGCATTAGAGGTGTTGGTAGATTGGACAGATACAGGCAAACTGCTACATTATTATTTTTGCCTCAAATTGCATTCCTTTGGCTAGGTGCTACATTAATAGTATAATAGATGAGCTAACTCGCTTTGTGAGTTTATACAGTAATAAACAGTTCTGTGACTTAATGAATTCTTAGTTCTCAGTTGGTTATGAATGAACTTTTTCTGCCCAGCAAAAGAGTGAAGCAGAGTGGGTGGGGCTTGACAAAGTCTCACAAGGATTTAAGATAAGAGTAAGGGATCTAATCTGTTGTGGTTGACTCCACAATCTGAGAAAACACTGATGTAACTGTTTGTAACCCAACAGGTATAAATCGTATTAATTGCCTCCAAAAGAGCAAACCTTTTCTGTTGTTATTTAAAGAGCAACTTGCAGGTATTTTTTTTTTACTACATTTATGCTTAACCTTGCCTGAAAATTACAATTAAAAAAGTTAATGCAGGATTTGATATGCTTTACAAGACATAAGGGCAGGAATTCAGAGGGAAAGGAGCCGTTTTGAGCTCTGCTACTAAAAACAAAAACTTTTTTTAACGTCATACGTCAAATGCGTCATATTACGTCACATGGGGGAGCAACGTTCTCGGACTCCTTCTCTGCCCAATCCAGCGGCGCCGGATTCATTTCAGAAGTGGGGGGGCCAAAAAGTGCGTGTGTATGTGACATACTTGCCAACCCTCCCGATTTTCGCGGGAGACTCCCGTTTTCCTCCCGGGGTCATATTTCTCCCGCATTTCTCCCGATTTCTGACTAAATCTGATTTGTTTCATTCTAACATAACGCACCAAATGTTACTGTTTCCACTCGGACTTCAATACAGCTGCACCATTGTTTGGTTTCCATGGTAACGTGTCTCTTTAGTAGCGCGAGCAAATGAAAGTCTGTGAGAGGGTGTTCAGGAGGAAGATAGACCAAGAATGGACCACTGGACCCTCTGCTCACTCCTTTCCTGTAAATTAAACTATACAGCTCCAGCACACACATACAGCGCAGTTGCTCCATCATTCTATCTCTCCTTTGTTCCTGCTCAATACGCTCTTGTTTGACAAGCTGAATGTTGACTGGTGTTTGACTGAAGTAAGCGCACTTTTTTTGACCACACTCTCTGTGAAAAGTTCCAGTTATTAACTCGTTACTCGGTATTTACAAAGAGTCATCTCCACATTTGGAGAAAGTTACAAGGCGTTTGACAGCAGCAAATCTGCATATTTCACAGAAGGCTCGTTTAGTGGTTTTGCAAAGAATGAACCACTCTCTGTTTTTGTACCATTCTGCATTGAAGTACCTTTCTCTTTGCCCAAATACGATTTTATTTGCCCGTCACAATGTCCCGACAACAAACCTCCATGCAGTCGGAACCAGCCTGTTTCGGTTCAACGGTGCCGGCGGCGGCGGTTTTGACAGTCTCTGCGGCCGCAGAGCTGCTTTTGCGTTCATCTGCGCTGGTTCTATGTTTGAAGGACCAGGCTCCGGAGTTGCCGATGTCAGGGATGTGACGCTCAAGTTGTTTAATTTCAGTTTAGTTTGACAGTATTTTGTTTTCTTATGTGCCGGTTCTTCTGACATGTTTGCAAGTTTATCTATCTAGGTTAACGGCTGACACACACCAACGTAACAATTAACGCAGAGTCATAACGTAAACAACGTAATAAATAAACACATCTAAGCTTTTTTATTGGTTGTAATTTACATGGATACATTTGAATGGTGTGACAATGTCCTATTTGATTGGATTACAATATACATATTCTTCCCGTTATGTCTGCCTGGTTTATTTTTACCTAATGCAAAGTGACCTGCTCTATCGAAATCAGTTGCATTGACCCGAAGACACATTTTGAGTTGTATACACTGTTGGAAAGAGGAGATTCCTAGCTTTCTAATGATATCAGGATTGTTTTTGTACTCCAAATTTTAAGCAAAATATGTCACATTATATAACGACTGTCACCGAGTCATCATTTTGAGAAAAAGCCCTAAGTTAAAGTTTCCTCCTCTCTGGATCGATCTGATTGATTATTAGCGGAGCAAATGATCAAAGTAGGCTACGGAGGGAAGATATTTTCGTTTGGATTACTGGTCTTGGGGAAGCTCGAGTGTGTGTGTATACGTGTGTGTGTATGTGTATGTTTTCGTTTGTGTGTATTGTGTTTGTTTCCCGGGGAAATCCCTCACGAGAAACACCGGCTGTTGTTATGCCTGCTGCTGTGACGTTAAATTACTCCGTTCTCCGCTTGTAATTATGCCGTTACAAGCTTCAAAGCTGTATTTATCATCTGAATTTGTCGAAACAAGTTTAATATTCTGAAAGCCAAGACTTTGTTTATTTGAAATCAGATGAAAACAAACTGTAACGGACCCTGCCGTGTTATCTATGATTACTACACCTGACATTCATAATGTCAGCGGAGGGAGGGGAAGCAGCGCTGTGGAAGAGCAGAGTGGCGAGTGAGAGCTGCATGTTCCCTTTACAAGCTTCAAAAATGCCTGTAGCTAATGAGATTGAATATAACAATCAAAAATGACAAAATATACACAGCTAGATCAGATTTTTAGTGTTTTAGATGTGACTTTAGAGTAGAGGGGAATTATTGAAACGGGATGTATACAGCGTTCCGCGGCATCCGCCGCTGCGAAAATGTGGGGCAGGGCTGTAAAGTGGGGGGGCCAATGGCCCCCTGGCCCCCCCGCTTCCGGCGCCCTTGGCCCAATCCGCGGTAGTAGTTTGTAGTTGGTTTGAGCGGTTGTGATTTAGTGAGCTGGTATTTTTTCGGTCATTTTACATTGCATTTCACCATTTGTAATCATGGTGAGCTTGTGTTTGTGCAGGTTGCAGAAACTCCAGCCTGTCAGGACATCGAGTCCACAGTTTCCCTAACAGGAAAAGGACCGGAGCTAGCTTTCGTTCCTGGGTGCGAGGTGCATCCACCTCCCTGCAGCACATACTCTCCAGTCTCCACAGCTGAAGCCTATCAAACAAAACGTTTATCAGGAAACCGTGTTACATCTCTCTCCCCCCCTTCGCTGCTCTCTCTCTCCCCTCCGGTACACGGCACCGTAAGACGTAGTGTGGAGTTGCATTAGGTAACACTGTGGTGGCTGTACTGCTCCAGCCGTCTCCTTTGTGTTTGTTTGTTTGTTTCCCCCTGTCTGTGTTGTTTGTGTGGGCGTGGTGGCTGTTGTTAGAAATTAAATCAATGTTTTATGGCATAAGTTAGTTAAAACATACCGTCAGTTTAAATGCTGTTTAATACTGAAAAACTGAAGTCCTCGCGCACAATGTCTGAAGTTAAGCTTTTATTCTGAAAATCCTTCATCTCCGGTTAGCATGTAGCATGTGGCTAATATTCGTTTTCTTGTAGAAGTGAATTGAGAAGCGAAATGACACGGAGTGTTCCACACCGAAACCTACTGATTTAAAGGCTACAACTATAGATGACGAGACATTATTATTTCTGAATATTAAATGAAGGTACAGTTTATTTAATACGTTGTTTACAGACGAGGGAAGTACATCCGGAACTACCGGAAATGAGAACTAAGCCGTGAAGTATTTTTAAAGTATGAAGTAAAGCTGTAAAATTGCAATAAATAAAAACTGATCAAAGAGAATATGTGGAGAAGAGGCGTGTTTAGCCAGTATTGAATGTACAATGTCAACATCCTCTGTTATGTGTGATATCGGACATTGGTGAAACTACAGCGGAAGAGTACACCAACAGAGCCAGCCGGCAGAAGGGGAGGAGTCATCTGGGTCTATTTAACAGCTGGAAATGTGATTCTCTAGAGCAGGGGTGCCCAACCAGTCGATCGCGATCGACCGGTCGATCGCCGGGAGATTCCCAGTCGATCGCGAGATGTGTCTAAAAATAGAACAACAATATTCTGTTTTCTCGTTAATGTCCTATAACATAATCTTCCTGTGCCAGAATAATGCACTTGAACGCATCAAAGCTTTGTGATTGGCCGGCGTAACCCCATGTGTCGGGGCGTGGCTAGTGGGCAGTGGGCAGTGAACTAGTTCGCTGACGTTGTCCGTGTCAACAGGAGTGACAGTCCGCACACACACAAGACCGCAGTTATGGCAGAAGCAAAAAAGCCCAAAATATATAATTTGCACTCCGAGTGGGAGGATGATTATTTTTGTATCTATTCCAATTCAATGTCCACCTGTCTCATCTGCAATGCGAGCGTGGCTTTATCGAAGAAGGGTAATTTAGGAGCAGCATTTCAAAACAGTGCACAAACGCTACGAGACGGAATTCCCTCCTAATTCGAGTATTTATTTTGTGGTTTATTATTTTAGTTTTCGTTATTTTGTTTATTAGAGATGGAATGACATGGTGATACACACTCGCTAGGTGGTGGCAGTGTAACTAAAAGCTGTTTGCGATCCGCCTTTTATAAAAGAGAAGAAGGCTCCTGAAACTGCTGGTCTGAAACTGCTGGTCTGAAACTGCGGGTCTGAAACTGCGGTCTGCGAGGCTGCAGCTTCATACTATTGCCTAATTCTGCCCTACGCTCCCAAAAGGTGAGGGACCTGAAAGGGCAGCTAAACGCACAGCAGTCCATTTTCACCAGGCCCAACAACAAGAGCAAGGCTGCTGCCATAGCATATTATCGAGTCGGTCACGTTCTTGCGAAACACATGAAGTCTTTCAACGACGGCGAAGTTGTGAAAGAAGCATTCCTGGAGGCTGCTGACGCGCTTTTGGTGGACAGTAAAAATAACAGTAGCATTTCAACAGGTTTTTGATATAATAAAAACTCAAGTTAGATACCGTTATTAATCAGCTGTACGTTTTAGTTTGTTTGAACTTATTCATTATAATTATTGTACACAATTGTATAAGAATGCAAACATTAAGATCTGTTCTGTTTAAATTGATTATAGTCCATTATAAATTCAGGTTAAGAAACTAGTGTTGCTTGCATCCTATTTTAAAGGCATTTCTTTTTATACAAAAAAAGGGTTTGATTCTATTAATTCTGTCTTTTTTATTGCACTTTGGCAGCAGATTCCTGTGTAGCTTCAGATCTGAGTTGTCTTATTAGTAAGCCTAATTTATACTTTTGTAGCAACACTATTTTTATATAATGGCAGAGAAAGGGTTCAGAGTCTTTTCTTTTTTCCCTGTGTCATATGTGGCAGCACTGTTCAATGTTTCTTGAAAACATTACCCACTGTAGTAGGTGACGTGTGAATAAACTCCAACTCTGTATCAACAACATTATTGTGTAACTTCAGTTAAATACTTGTATGTGTGTAGATTAGAAAGAGGTAAGATAAAGGATCTGCAGTATTTTATGAAGTATTAATCGTACAAAGGCCAGTTGTATACAAGTAGAAGTGTGTATTTACCTGGTAGTAGGCTGTCACTAATGGCTACGCCTCTCTATTTGGACTGGTAGATCTCGGCAGACTGGCAACTTTAAAAGTAGCTCTCGGTTCAATAAAGGTTGGGCACCCCTGCTCTAGAGGCTTCTCAATTCTTAAATGTCCCCTCCTCGACTCCTATCCTCGAGAGGAGATGCGAGCAGAGGAGCCGAGGAGGGGAGCCGAGGAGAGAGGAGGGGAAGCAGCAGGCAGTTAGAGAAATGAGAACTCCTCTCCTCTGAGCGGTCATTTTAAAGAGACGTCCATTAATGATGACAGGAGGCACAGCAGCCCTCTGTCTGATGGACAGATGTGTTCATGACGACTTATATATTTACTTTAATTCATTCACAGTGCGGTATAATGAGACAATAACAGGCTACAGATGCGGACAGACACACACAAATATATGTATATACATATATACCATTTAAAGTATGAGAGCACTCTCATAATAACGTAACACAATCAGAGACTGGATATATCCCCCCCCTCTCTCTGGTCGCTGAAATGGGGAATAAAAATTACGGGCCAAAAGTTGTATTTACAAGTATTAAAAGTAAGCAGAGGACACCAAACCAACTGAGACCCGTCTGTCCGCCGCATCTACGCACTGTACAACACACACACCTACACACTGTACCACACACACACCTACACACTGTACAACACACACCTACACACTGTACAACACACACCTACACACTGTACCACACACACGCACAGCTCCTAAAGCATAATCAGGATACAGCCGTTGTGTATTTTATTATGTGAAGCACTAAATGGTCTTAGAAAAATATCGACTCTTTGTTTGTAGTTATCTACTAAACTAAAGCAAATAAAGAGAGTAGGCCTGGCTGTTACACTGAGTGATATATATTATACACACTGCTCTGCTTTATGCACGGACCTCACAGCTGTTCTCTCTGGAAACATCGCGACACGATGAAAGCAGTTTCTAAAATAATATCCAGGGGATGCATGCAGAGCTGTGATTGGCTGAGATAAGTCCGGCCGTGCGTCACGCCTCCACCGTTCCCGGAAATGCATCCGCGGAGGAGCCGTGGAGGAACCATCAGTGTATCCTCGGTTATAGCTCCTCCAGAGAGCCTCCTCGACGCTCGATCCTCGGTGTGCATTTAGAGAAATGAGATGTCCTTCAATATGGCGCGCTGAAATTCATTTCCGGGTCACTACCGGAGGAGTTGAGGAGGGGAAATTTGAGTATTGAGAAGCCTCTTCTGTCTCTTTTCTTCACCCAAACACTATGGAGGACAACAGCTGTTTCTCCTCCACTGAACTGCCTCCTGTGTTTAACATTACCGCGCCTTTTAATTCATTAAAGTACCACCATTTGAAACTTTTAGTCGAGACTCATTGGTCTCCTTATTTTAAAACTTTCTCTCCTGGACGCGAGAATAACGGACAAAGCTAATACCGTCACTCCTGGTTCCCGGCTCAACCTCCACTCACCTGCTGCAATCAGCTGTGCACCCTCCCCGACTACACACCTGCTTTCCATCAAGCCAATAGGCTTGTTTGAGACAAGCGAGACCTGCGCAGTTGCGATCAACGTCTTGCTAGTGCGTTGCATGATGGTTAGTCATTTTGTCCGACTTGCTCTGGAGGCTCGCCTACATGAGACGTTGAAATCGCGCGGGACAAAGACGCCCGCAGCCTTGAGAGCGAGGCGAGGCGCCGCAGTTTCTCTCCACGGGCTGCAGAAGCGAAATGCTTGATGGGAAACGACTCGCTGGTATCTCGAGCTGAGCGCTCATTGGTGGTTTTTACCACGTGCTGGTGATGAAACTCTCCAATTGGCTCGGCAAAAGTTTGTTGTTGTTTTGTGTCAGTTTTACCTCGCCCCTTCCATTAACATTTTTCATCATTGTTCCACAATGTTTATCATCATGAAATTAATATCTATATATTTTATTAGGGCCGGGACTCGATTAAAAAAATTAATTTAATTAATTAGAGGCTTTGTAATTAATTAATCGAAATTAATCGCATTTTTAATCGCATATAAATATTTGACCTGAGAACAGTGAGAAGCAATTTTTTTCACATGAATTTTAGTATACCATTGAATAATGACTGAATACATAAGCTTAAGCAACAAAACATTGTTTATTTTTTTTCAAGGTGGTACTTAACCAAGACCAACAGAAAAGTGCAATTTTTGCCATAAAGAGTAGCAATAGCATATTTAGGAATATAGTACATTTCAGAGATTCAGGTAGCCTATAGGTAGGTAGACCTTCTGTAAACTATAACACTTTGTTTTTAAGTAAAACACAATACTTTCAAGTACATTCAGAACATTGGAAACCCTGACTATTAGAAAACATCTCTCTGTTGCTTCAGAGGCCATAACAGACTTTGTTGATTTACCAACAGTTTTTTGCAGCCCCTTATCTTCTACCACTCCAAGTGGTCTACAGTCGAGTGCAATCCAGTGAGTTGGTTATTTTTTCAGACGTGGACTTAGTTATCCTGGCCCTGAAACTAGTCATCTGGTTGAGTGTGGGTTGGGTGTGGAGTGGACTGTGGGTCCTCCTTGTACTCGGAGTCGGGCTAACGTCCACGCTAGCTTCCACGCTAGCTGCTATATGTTTAGCATTGAGGTGATACTTGAGGCTTGATGTGCTGCGGTGATATGCGAATTCCTTTTTGCATAATTTGCACACAACCGTGCTCTTATTGACGCTTCCATCTGTCCGTTTTTTAAAACAAAATGTCCCATCCACGGGGCCAACCAACGCGGTCTCATCAGCTTCTTCGTTCATGTTTGACTATTGTTCACTGTGGTTTGTTGTTGTCTGAAGTCATGCACGTTAGTTGGTGCTCCAGTATAATCGGTACGCCTGAAACTCATCCAGTGAGAAACGTTCCGCGGTACAAAAATAAGTGCGATTAAAATGCGTTAATTTTTGTGTAATTAATTAATCTTAATTAACACGTTAAAGTCCCGGCCCTATATTTTATACTATACTTGCACTGCTTACCGTTTTCATACTTTATATATCTCAGCATATTCATACACACTGTTCATACTGCTCACAGGCTGCTGTGTATATCTAGTGTATTCATACCCCTCACTGTTTATTCATCATTCAATTCATTCTATATTTTATTCTGTAGATTGTGTACATTACTTTTCACTTTACTGCTTGTTGCACTCCTGGTTAGAAGCTAAACTGCATTTCGTTGTCTCAGTACCTGTAATATGTGCAATAACAATCAAGTTGAATCTAATCTTGAGGAGGAACAAATGTATTTACTTAGTACATATCTGACATTAACGATTAAACACATTTGTGCATTCTTTATAAATGCAAACCGAGTCAAGCCGACTCCGGAGGTGGCGGTATGCACCATAAAGTTGTTTGCAATCCGCCAAAAAATCGAGAGAAGAAGACGAAGCCGACTCCGAGCTGTCCGACTTCAGGCAAGCTTTTTGAGACCTCCCACGGCTGCGATCGGCTATTCTCGTCTACTTTCGAGGCGAGCCGCAACGCGTCTCAAACAAGCCTATTTACAACGGCATATCAACGGAGGCTCCACAACCTTTCTCCGTCAGATCGTCAAGTATCAGCCGTATCTTGCGTCTCCCCTCCGGTACACAGCACCGTAACGGCCCGTCCACACTACAGCTTCGACAGCTTCAAAAGCGGCTTCCAACACGTCTGCCCATTCACTTTGAATGGGGTGACGTCACGTTGCCTCGCTTTTCGCCGAACTGAATTGTGGGTAGCATAGCGGTCCGTCTCCGGCGTCAGAAGTTGAACAATGTTCAACTTCTGACGCCGGAGAAGCCAGCGCCAGCCAATCAAATCCCGTTTCTGAAAATCTGACAGCTCAAGCCCTAGCCAATCAAACCGCGTCTAAGCTGGGAGAGATATCCCGCCGTTCATTTCTATATTTCAAAAAAAGATGGAGGAGAAACTAATTATCGCCGTAGCAAATCACCCGGTTTTGTATGACCAGTCCCTATTAACTTACCGGGATACAACCGGAGGAACCAGGCATGGAGGGAGGTGGCAGAGACAGTGGGTGAAACTGGTAGGCTTTCGCCTGTTTGGGGATTTTATATCCAGTTTACGTAGTGTTAACATAGCTAGCAAGCATAGCCATTAGCCACTATATCCCGGGGCGGGACATTCATGTGATTGGTTGTTGGTCGCGGTGCTCGAATAAAATCCCCAAGCTTCAGACACGCTTTTTTTGAAGTTGTAGTGTGGACGGGCCGTAAGACGTAGTGTGGAGTTGCATTAGGTAACACGAGATACGGCTGATACTTGCGCATTAGTTTCTGTTATGGATCAGTATCAACAGTCCTGCCAGTAACGTTACTATATTATCAATACTACTTTAGTTATAGCCTGATATATGATAGCTAACTTTACAATGTTGTGATGTGACTGACGTTAGCTAACATTAACTGTAGCTAACGCCAGTCACTCACCAAGACAGCTGCCCTGTTCTCCACTGGTTCTCCTCACACCAAAGCTCAATTTCTCGCCGATGGCCGTTATTTCTTCTAATCCTTGGCTGCTCCTGGTCTCTTGGACGCCTAGCAGGCTCATAATTATAATCATATGCATTCGAATATATATTTTCAACCTCTTCTGTGTCAAAACTAGCATTGTGATCCATGTTTATTCATATGTTAGACCGGCCGCTCTCCCCCATGTTACGTCACACGCGGGAGGTCACGTGGGGAGGCTTTTTTATGCGGAAGTGAACATTTCTTACTAAAACGAAGCCAGATGTCACTGTAGTGTATATTTCTGTATATTATTTGGAAAATCTAGTGTATACATCATTTTCCTACACATTTATTCACTGGTGTCTCTAACCTGCAAGTTGCTCTTTAAGTTAAAGGTCACCTATTATGCACTTTTTGATGTCTTTTATAAATAAATATGTGTCCCTGGTGCGTAAGGAGACTCACAAAGCTTCCAAAAATACAACCCTCTCTCTTTTCCTCCTTACCCAAATAAAAACGGGGGTAAAACGGAGCTGATCCAGATTTGCTGCGGTCATGACGACATTACTAAAATGTGGGCGGGCTTTACGTTGAACTCCTTTCAACGTTCCACCCACCCAACCTATCGTCCCCTATCAGAAATAAATACGCTGTATCAGAAACAATGCGCAACGTGTTTTGGAAGTAATATGGTCTGTGTTTACATTAGCATCGCTAACACTCAGAGCTAACCTGTACTGGAGAGAGTATGTGTAAAGAAGCCGGATATAAAAGGTACTGTCCTTGTGGTAAACCCGCGAGAGAGAAAGCATTTGAGCTCCATACTGTTTCAGAACTAATCCTTGATGTGGTTTGGAACATGATATGGCGTTTAATCACGGCAGCGTTTATCTGAGTTTCTGCTGGTAGACAGCCTTCTCTTCACAGAGCTCACTGCTGGCATGCGGACGCTCCAAAGGGGCGTGGCCAGCAGCAGCTCCAAGGGGGCGTGGCCAGCAGCAGCTCGGTTACATTTAAAGGGCCAGACCCAGAATCAGCACTTTAGTAACAGGGCTGAAATAGAGGGGTCTGAGGCATGCTACAATGGGTGACCCTATAGAGACATGTTTTGTATAGATATGGCCCTATAATATATTGTTCCAATACAGTATAATAGGTGAGCTTTAAAGGTAAAACATCTTAAAAGATGTAATACATTACTTTAAAAGGTCAGAAAAGTAAGATTAAGTCAGAATAGTAAGATTAAGTTAATAGCCAACATACACAGAGTAAGAATTTCATAGATAAAATTACAGATGGTGTTTTATTTTTTACCTTTCCTGCTCCACTGAGGGGGAAATCTTGCCGACAGAGGTGGGCGATGATTCCCGCTGCCAGAGCGTCGCCCAGAACGTTGATCATGGTTCGAAACCTGTCACTGTAGAAACAGGTGTGATTAAAGGGAGACACTGTGAAACCTAAACTACTTTGGACGAGAGTCTCAGAGTAGTAAAGACGTCATCCTTGTGACCATCCTTAGACGTCACAAGGATGTTCCTAAGGAGTGCATCATACACAATGACAATGTAGAAATTGTCACATCATATAAATACTTGGGCACCATTTTCGATGACCACCTCAAATTTGATGTGAATACTGAGTGTATTGTGAAGCGGGGTCAACAGAGAATGCACCTTCTTCGCAAACTGAACTCTTTCTCTGTCAGGCCTTTCATTCTTTGTCGTTTTTACCAAGCATTCATTCAGAGCTTTATTTGTTTTTCTTTTATCTGCTGGTTCCATAGCCTTACACTGAAAGACAGGAACAGCCTGAACAGCATTGTTAAAACCTGCTCCAAGATCATCGGCGTGAAACAGAGAGACTTAAACTCCTTCTGTAACCAACAGATTCTGTGGAAAGCAGAGAGCATTCTGAACTCTCCAGGTCATGTACTTTCACATGGATCTCGTCTGTTGCCATCAGGGCGTAGATATGCTCTACCTGCTCAAAGGACTAATCGCTTTTCAAAATCATTCATCCCTCCTGCACTCAAACTTTTAAATTATTGAAAGGCTTTTAACTTGATTATTTATTTATTTATTATTGTGATGCTATGAACTATTTATAGTGTAAATTGGAATGATCGACATCTGTGCTCCCGGGTGTATCTGTGTGTTTTCTTCCTGTATGTTCCTGCCTGTGTACATGACATAAGCTGCTGCTCATAACCAATTGCCCCTTGCGGGATTAATAAAGTTGTTGAATGATTGAGTAATGGATTTTTTTTTTACTCTATTCTACAATGTACCGTTAATAATACTGAAATGCTGAGACAGAGACCTTTCTACATAACCAGTACTGTAAACTCACAGAATCCAGTCAATGGCCACGATGAGTGTGATGTCATCTGGGGGCAGGCCTACTGATGTCAGTACAATCACCATGGTAACCAGACCAGCCTGAGGGATCCCTGCTGCACCGATGCTGGCAGCTGTGGCCGTGATGCTGCATGAGAATCACATTTTTGTTGCATTGTATCGATTTGCCATACAATCACATACATCACTGTATCATCAGCGTATGGAACCATTGTTGGAATTTTTTTAGGACTGAAGCATGATTTGGGCTATGCATACAAAGTAAAGTATAAGTTATGGTGGGAATCTCTTGCAGTAGACATATAATTAAAAACATTCACATATTGTGTCCATTTGTTATAGATTCTTTCCATTTGGGAAATGAAGTCTAAACAAGTTCTTCAAGTTTCTCAGACAAACAATGTCTGTTGGTTTACCTGATGGTGACCAACTGGCCGAAGTCCAGCTCATAGTCATTAACCTGAGCAATGAAGATGGCCGCCACAGCCTCGTACAGTGCCGTCCCATCCATGTTGATTGTAGCCCCCACGGGTAGGACGAAGCGAGCAATTTGTCGGTCCACGTGGCAGTTTTCCAACAAACACTTCATGGTGATTGGAAGCGTGGCAGAGCTGAGAAGATACGACATTTAATGACAACCTTGAACACACCCACAGACCGGCAGGTAAAGCAGGGCTGTCCTTGACTCTGACCTGGAGGAGGTTGCCAGGGCGATCACCAAGGCCTGCAGCAGCCCGCGGATGTAGGTAAAGGGGTTCTTCTTGGTGAGGACAAAGTAGAAGAAAGGGAGGAGGATAAGTCCATGGACAAAGAGGCCAGCGAGCACGGTGATGCCATACCAGCCCAGCTTCTTCCCCAGCGTGCTTGGGTCTTGCATGTCCAGGATCTTACCCGCCACCAGGAAGACGATTCCAAATGGGAAGTACCTGAAGTAAACAAAACACTGATGATTTATCAGTTAGACTCTTTACAGTGGTGAAGCTAACCGTGTACAGTTGTCCAGAAGGTGACACTAAAGAAAACGACATGGAGTCATTTCAATCCAAAGAGGTTATCCTCTGGGGAGCAGGAATACATGGTGTTAATTTTATAGCAATGAGATTGATCTATTACTTAATTCAAGTAGAAATTCTGGATTGATGGTGAAGTCATCAAGCAATCATCCTCGCGGGATCATGAGTATCCACCTCAGATTTGATATATAAACATATACATGACTGCATGGGCTTAGTGTGGGTCACGGCGATCATTCTGATGTTAGGATAACTAGTCAGGCCCTCTGCCTAGCCTGCACTCCCCCCTCTGTGTGTGTGTGTGTGTGTGTCCTGTTGAATGCAGGAGGTGGATCTGGTGTCATAAATAAATGACATGGAACTTTCTGTCAGAACACTGCTTTCACACTACCATAACAAACCACTCTCGGTGTGTAACTATATAACATTGTGTCTATTAGTCACTATATACATTTTTTTTCTATTCCAATTGAAATACTTTAAATAATTGATGATACATTCTGTGAGAATAAAATGTAAATGTCATTGTGCAACCCTGTGTTCTAAATTGACAAATAAATGAATAATTGATCCAAAGAAATTGAATTTTAGAATCCTATACTTTGCAGAAATGTGTCTTCACATCTATATACAAGTCTAGTACTGTATTTATATCATGTTTAAGCTTGTAAGTCAGTTTGAATTACTATTGGATGTAGTGAAACAATAAGACCGAATCTCAATAAATATTCTCTTAACTGTTCTGTTATTACTGAAATATGTTTCATCAGCTTTACAACTACAGCCGTTTATTCTCATCAGCTAACAGCCTCCAACCAACCTTCAAATCAAAGAGCAAAGTGTTCAGGAGCAAAAGTAGACTAAACTAAACTAAACTGAACTGAACCAAACTGAAGTGAACCAAACTGAACTAAACTGAACTAAACTAAACTGAACTGAACCAAACTGAACTGAACTAAACTAAACTAAACTGAACTGAACTAAACTGAACTAAACTAAACTAAACTGAACTAAACTGAACTAAACTTAACTAAACTGAACTAAACTGAACTAAACTGAACTACACTGAACTAAACTGAACTTAACTAAACTGAACTGAATTTAACTGAACTGAACCAAACTTAACTAAACTGAAATAAACTAAACTGAACT
>CALSBZ010046918.1:6219171-6232776 GCA_943591055.1 Gobionotothen gibberifrons
AGTGGCTTCGTAAGAAGCATTTCAAGGTCCTGGAGTGGCCTAGCCAGCCTCCAGATCTCAACCCCATAGAAAATCTTTGGGGGGAGTTGAAAGTCTGTGTTGCCCAGCGACAGCCCCAAAACATCACTGCTCTAGAGGAGATCTGCATGGAGGAATGGGCCAAAATACCAGCAACAGTGTGTGAAAAACTTGTGAAGACTTACAGAAAACGTTTGACCTCTGTCATTGCCAACAAAGGGTATATAACAAAGTATTCAGATGAACTTTTGTTATTGACCAAATACTTATTTTCCACCATAATTTGCAAATAAATTCTTTAAAAATCAGACAATGTGATTTTCTGGATTTTTCTCATTTTGTCTCATAGTTGGGGTATACCTAGGATGAAAATTACAGGCCTCTCTCATCTTTTTAAGTGGGAGAACTTGCACAATTGGTGGCTGACTAAATACTTTATACCCACTTTATATACTTTATTGATCCCAATTTGGGGAATTCTTTCATTACAGAAGCAGTGTGTTCAGACATTAAAATACAAATACTTAAAAAGTGGAATAGAGAATTAACAATTAAAAATAAAATGAAAATGAAAAGTAGTACCGTATATCAAATATAATCAACTGGCTTCATACAGAGAGAGATCCAGAAGAAGACGTTACAAAACGAGTTATTCATGTGGTAAACAATTGTAGTTGAGCATCAGAAGTTGTGAATATGGTTTGAGGTTTCTAGTAATGACTAACGAATGTAAAATATCTTAGTACTTCTTCTACCTCTGAAATATAATATCATGTTTTAAAGAAAGCTCTGATTTGGTGCTTTTTCAAAAGACTCTGGATCAAAGCATGTGACCTCCACATAAACCTAAAATACCTTTCAGGAAGCTCCTCCAAAACAGATTCACATTTGAAATGAAAGGTTGTCCAGCAGGGACCAAGGACTCTCAACTTGTTCAACTGGGACCACGTTAGCAAAATGACAGGAGGCTGGGGCCAGTTAATGAAAGCATATTGGATTCTTTAGAGCAGGGGTGCCCACACTTGTTCAGCTTGGGAGCTACTTTTAAAATGACCAAGCCCAAAAGATCTACCTACAGGGCCGCCCCTGCCCAATCTGTGTCACGAGCGCGGCGGGGGGGTGCTAGTGGACTAAACGGCGGATAAACTGCACTTCAGATGAGGAGATGAGGCCCCCTCATAACTGCATGAACCCGTATGGCACAATACAACTCAGACTGGCTTACCTGTAAGTCAATCAAGTGGCAAATGCTTCTTTTTTTTCAATGCCATGCGATCTACCCACACTACCTTTGCGATCGACCGGTCGATCGCGATCGTGGTGTATTGGGCACCCCTGCTTTAGAGGATCCTCCTGTGCCACTTATTTTTGTTGTTGATAAACGAGCTATATTCCTCTGTTTGGATTCTTTTGTTTACACCCTAATTTTCATCTACAGTCTCTTGCAGGTTGATGACTTTAAAAGAACATACAAGAGCACATAAGCAAAAACACAAAATTAAAACACATAAGCACTTTATACTGTCTTTATTTATACCTGTTTTATAGTGTATTACATTTCTATACTGCTGATTATAATGTGTATACCTATACTCTGTGTAAATACTTCACTTTGTTAATATCTGTCGATAGTATATATATGTATATGATACTAGACATCATTGCAATTTACTGCTTCTTCTGTACTTCTGGTTAGATGCTTACTGCTTATTGGTGTCTTGTACTTGTACTCTGCGCAATGACAATAAAGTTTAATCTTATTATATTAATATAGAAAGTCTGTTAAATGTATCATTACTTGATTTTTTTGTACTGGTTTTAGAGCCGCAACTACATGTCGTCTTATCACACAACTTGTTTTTCCTATTGCAATTATTATTCATTTATTTTGATCAAAAGCCAAATGGTAAGTAGGAAGCAGTGGGTGAATTTAAAAAAAGCATTTACAAAGCCCCCTTTTACATATTTAGATCCCTGCTTAGGCTTGAGCTTGACTGGACAATTTAGAAGAAAAAAAAAGAAGTCTGTTAAGAAATATAAAGTTGTGGTTATGTTATGTTCTTCTAAGCTAAAAACAAGTTAATATTTTATTGTATTAAACTGAACGTTTAGCTAACCTGAATCAAACCATTTAAGCTACTAACATGTGCAGTAAGCCAACTTTAAATTGCTAACCAATTTATTTTATTTAGCCAGCTAATTGTCATCCATCAGGGAAACCTGACCAAAAGCATCGAAGCATTAGCTCAAGCAACAGGACCGGGGAAGCTAATCACACATTAGCAGTTTCAGCTGCTTCATTTAAAGCTTAGCTAAAAGTGTGCAGCTGCTAAGCATACTTTTTAGCTCGGTCTTAAAAAATGTAGCTATTAAAAAACTGCAGACTTACTGAAACTTGCTTCTATAATAAAACTAGCTCATTTGAGTTCAGGTTTTGAGAAGGAGACACTGTCAAACCTTCCTGTTGTGTGATAAAACTTAAAATAAAAATAATTGAACAACCATATAAAGTTAAAAATAAATATTCAATTGGACATTACAAATTAAGTATTAATAAGGGATGTGCAGACACGGCTCCCGCCCAGCCTGCGGTCCTACCTGTGTGGACAGCTGGGTTCCCCTCAGCAGGAAGCCCATGGTGCAGCCGCAGACCACGGCCACCACCGACAGTGTCAGCAGCCCGTTCCTCACCAGGAAATCCTTCACGGCATTTAGGAGGTTCAGCGGTTTCTTGAGGCCAGTCTTCACCCGGTCCCCCATCGTCCTTCCCGCGTCTCCCGTAACGTACGTGCTGTGGTCGGAGCGCGCCTCCTCCTCCGCATTGGGTAAAAGAAGCTCCTCCATGCTGTCCAAGGTTTCCGTCGGTTCCGTGTTTGTGGACGCCTGGCAGCGTGTCAAACCTGTGAGAGCCAAAGACGAGCTGACCTCTTCCGCGGAGGATTAGATGATCCTGATCAAAGCCTTGGGGCTGCGGGCTGCAGGCAGACTTACAGCCGCTAAGAGGCTTAAGAGGGGAACAGCTCACGGCCTCTGTTGTGGAATCTGGTCCTGCTGCGGGCCGTCCTGCATGGACCCGGTCCCGATTCTGTGTTTTTGTTCAACAGTTGGGTTCAAGAAGTCAGAGGATTTCACATGATCCAAAAGGTTTAGACGGAGTTGTTTGCCTCAGCGAGGTTTACCTGTATGAGCTCAAATAAGTGTCAGTAAGAATACGTTAATAAACTAAAAGATTACCATTTTATTAAAAAAAGAAATATCGCCAAAACTTGCACGCATGTCTCCCAACTTATTTCATAGGTTCTGGCATTTTAATTTATGTAAACTATATACTGACAAATCAATAAAGTAAGTGTAGGCCTACATAGATAAAGCATTTTCTTTATCACTTAAAGTGGACCTATCATGCTATATTGGAAAAATATATTGTAGGGCCATACCTACACAAAACATGTCTGTGAAGTTTTCTGCTTAAAATACCAAACAGTTCACCCATTGTAGCCATGCCTCATACTGTTCAAACCCCTCTTTTGCAGCCCTGTTAGAGAAACGCGGATTTTGGGTCCTTAGCTTAAAAAAAAAAAAAGTTAAATTCTGCCAATAAAACGCCATCCTGTTTAAACCACATCAAGGATTATTTCTGAAACAGTATGGAGCTCAAATGCTTTTTCTCTTGCGGGTTTATCACAAGGTGAGTTCCGTTTTTGATTTCCTGCTTTTTAAACACATGTGCTTTACAATACAGGTTAGCTCTGAGTGTTAGCGAGGCTTGCTAATGTAAACAAAGACGAGATTACGTCCAAAACACGTCAGGCATTGTTTCCCAATTTTCTGTGGGTCCGCTGACGATTTGACGTCAGATCGGCAGCAAATCTATAGGTTACTTACGTAACCCCAGTTCTCAGAGTAACATGAAGTGAGATGTCTCACCATGGGATGCGCCTCATCGCGGAGCAAACAGAAGCATCAATCTCATTTACGCCAATTCTGATTGGCGGGTGATCTCGACGTCAGCGTCAGGGAATCCACCCTCTATAAGTAGCTTGCGCCACTACGCATGCGTCATTCAAAATAAGCACCTCTTCTCACTTCACCATAGCAAGGAGGGCCGTCTGGTGAGACATCTCACTTCATGTTACTCTGAGAACTGGGGTTACGTAAGTAACCTATAGTTCTCATTCATAACACTCCGTTCGATGTCTCACTATGGGAAATCATAGCTCCCGTATTGCCAGACGAGCTTATCTCGAAAGTCACCAAACCAACCAGAACCCTACAGTTAGAGTTCTAACTCAGCAGGGGGCCCAGCATCAGCGCATGAATGTCACTGACACGTTTGGCGGAAGCCAGTGCCAGTAGCAGCACTGTCTTGAGTGACAGGTGCTTCATGTCAGCTTCTTCCAGGGCTGCTTCTCAGGTCGACTATTTTCATTTCCCCGCTCCTCGGTCCTCGGTCTCACCGGTCCTCGGTCTCACCGGAAGTTGATTTGTCTGCGCCATCTTGAGTAGCGTCCCATGGCTCTTATTTCTGCCAGAGGAGCGAGGAGCGATAATGGAGGAACCACCAGACCATCCTCCGATGAAATCCTCAGATACTCGCCCCGCCCCCTTACTGTGTATCGCTCACTGATTGGACGATGCAGTGCATGCACTGATCTGATGCTTGTTGACATGAGAGCAGTTTTCCAGCGGAGTGAAGAAAACACATGAACCTCACGGGAGTCACTCCTCAGTTTATACTGTGTTTTGTTTAAAGTAATTTAGTTACAAATATGTGATATATCTGAACAACAAAGTGGTCAAAAATCATTTTATTCATTTATTGGAAACATTTTGATGATCGCTTTTTTCGTTTATACGGGCACCAGTGACCTGGAGACCGGGAGGAGCCTGTGAGCTCCTTTCATAAAACGGCAGACCAGGGGATGCTGGCTGGCCGTTTTCCCCTCAAAGCCCACATGGCATGCGGCAATAGCAGCCAAGTACACCTTGATAGTGGAGAAAGCCCTGTCAACCAGGTCCTGTAGAAATTATAAAATCACTCCAACACGACACTGAAAGGAAGTAGAAATTATAAAATCACTCCAACACGACACTGAAAGGAAGTGTGCCTCTTTTGAAGGCACCACTCCTCAAACACCTTCCACTTATAGTCATAGAGAGACCTGGTGGAGGAGGCTCTCGCACTCTGAATAGTGGTTATCACCTCTTGCGGGAGACCCACTGTACTTCAATTATACCACTCACGGGCCAGGCCCATAGGGCCATGCGCTCCGGGTATGGGTGAAAGACCGTCCCCCCCACCTGAGACAATATGTCTCTGCGCAAGGGGAGCTGCCACGGCTGACCGTACAGCAACTGATAAATCTCCGCCAGCCAGTACATTGCAGGCCAGTGCGGAGCTATCAGGGTCATTGTGTGGCGCTGTTCCCTCACTCTGGCCAGAGCTTGGGGTATCAGGGCCAGGGGTGGAAACGCGTACAGGAGGACCTGGGGCCACACGTGTGCGAACGCGTCCACGCCTAACGGTGCGTTTCGATCGCGCATTGAGAAGAAAAGCTGACAATGAGCATTTTCTTTTGATGCGAACAGATCTACTTTGGCTCGGCCGTAACGCACCCACAGCTGGCTCACAATCGCTGGATGTAGAGTCCAATCTGCATATAGTGGTACACCTCTGGACAGTAAGTCTGCCCCGAGGTTCAATACCCCTGGTACGTGCGTCGCTCTCAGAGAGAGGAGACGGCCGCAGCTCCACAAGATCAGTTTGTGTGCCAGCATGTGTAACTGGAGAGAGCGCAAACCCCCTTGTCGGTTTATATACGACACTGTGGTCGTATTGTCCATCCTCACGAGGACATGGTGTCCAGCTTGGTATAGCGTGGGGCTCCGCTTGCGCGTCCCTCGCTGCTACAGAGTCCCAGCCTGACAAGGCTCGGGGCTCCGGTTCTGCAGAGGCTACCACTGATGAGCCCCAGACTGACACAGTGCGGGGCTCCATCTCTGTGGAGGACGTCCTCATGTCATGATTTCCATCAGGTAAATCAGGGGACATGAGGGGGTCCTGACTCGACAGGCTAGCTTGGCGAGCTAGCCGTCGGCGGAGGCTCCTCGCGGTGAAGCGAGGACAATGCCCGCATGAGCCGGGGTTATCGATAGCCTCCTGGGCATGTTGCAGCCCGAGGCAGGACGAACAGGCCTGGTGTGCGTCTTTAACCCGCAGCCGCAAAGCCGAGCCTCCGGTTCCCTGGCTCCTCTGGTGTGAGGGAGAGACGCGTCCATCTTGCTAGCCATTGCGGCTACGCAGGAGGAACGTGCTCGTAGCAGGTCCGTTTAGCCGAAGAAATATCCTTTCCCACCTGCCGTTATTCCGGAGAAAAGACGACGGTGTAGGATTTATCTCCGAAGAATATTAACTGGTGTGTTAGTATTCTTACTTAATCCTATTCTTCTCTGGTGGAGAAGAAAGAAAAAAGTGTCCTCGCTAGCGTGGTGTCGGTAGCAAGGAGGGTAAGCTAGCAACAGGTGTGCTGCTAGCTTAATGAAAAACCTTACCTTTTTGATTTTCGAGAAAAAAGAAAAAGGGTGAGGTCGAATGTGGCACTAACTGGTGTGTTAGTACCTACAATCTTCTCTTCGAAGAATATCTAAAGGTAGCTCGCGAGCGCCCGTCGACCGAATTTAGCTAGGATAGCACGGTTCCGTCTGTGGACAGTTACGCTGCACGGCTGCCGATAAAGAGATGAGCTCTTGAAGCGAGAAGAGGTGTTTGAATGACGCATGCGTAGTGGCGCAAGCTACTTATAGAGGGTGGATTCCCTGACGCTGACGTCGAGATCACCCGCCAATCAGAATTGGCGTAAATGAGATTGATGCTTCTGTTTGCTCCGCGATGAGGCGCATCCCATAGTGAGACATCGAACGGAGTGTTATGAATGAGAACTGTATCCGCTCGTTGTACCCCTGTTTTGAAAAGATTTGGATACGGAGGAAAAGAGAGAGGGTTTTATTTTCTGACGCTGCGTGAGTTCCCCGACACACCGGGGACACGTATTTATGTATAAAAGACATCACAAAGAGCATTTTGCATGATAAGTCCCCCACATCCTGTTTGTCGATGTTCCATGAGGAACAGAAATGTCTTGATTTGTCCGACGACCGACAATCCAAAATCGGAATATATTTATTTTGAAGTTAATGTCATCATGTTCAGAAAATAACAATAATGGCTTGTGGGTTATTTTGTTAACATTTGAAAAACTACCATAGGTTGTGAATTATTATACAATATTTGGTAAATATATGGTAAGTACTCAGACCGTTTACTCAGCATGAGTAGCAGATACACCATTGTTGAAGTAGTGCAAAAGTAAAAAAGGTTTAAAGCATTAAAATATACGAAACATGCTCTTCATGGAGAATGGGCCATTCAAAAATAATGCATTATATATTTTTTGGGTTGTAATTATGAATTCATTAAGTGGCAGGTAGTTAAAGGTGGAGCTCATTTTAATGTATTTACTGCTGGGTAGCTGTTTTCCCTACAGGGATCAATAACGTTATATCTATCTATATAGTCAACACATTCCCTGGTTCTGGCTGCAAAGGCGTTTTAGAAATTGAGAATATATTTTTTCTCCCTCCGAGTTCAGCTGCAAATTCACTCAGGTCCACTAGATGCTGCTCCAAGAGGAGATACTACACCCTACTATTGTACCAACAGCCGGGTTTAGTTCTAGTAGAAGAAGTTGCACTTCACAAAAAGAAAATCAATAAAATATAAAATTAGGCAGCTTTGTAAGTTAAAATAAATGTACAGTGTGTGCATATATGAAAATATTCATTCATAACTCCTACAGCTTCTGCAGCATGTTTATCCCACAATTTAAATAAGATTGTTGAAAATGCCCTCTAACAGTGGTCAAGTGACTCTTTTTGATTGGATAACACCAGTAATATGCCATCAGATCTTTGCTAAGTGAAAGCAAAGGGAAATCCTGAGCAGCCAACCGAACACAGAGTTCCAGCTCTATAATCGTCTGTGGATCCCTCAGTCAAAGGGCCAGATCATGACGTTCGGATTTGCCAAAGATGGCTTTAGAGTGTGCCAATAAATAATGAAACTCAGGAGCATGAGGACTAATCCAATCAATGCTGTTAGAGGCTGGCATCAGGCCGGGACGTCTCAGGGTTCAGCTGTGACGCATGATTCACCTCCAGGTCAAACTGACCCCCTGATCCCACCGGGTCCGTCTGCGCCGTGTTACGGCTGCGGCGCGGTTTTGGTCCGGCCTCCTCCTGCGTCATAACCCACCAGGCGCGTTTCAAAACATTGCGGAAGCGGAGCGTCGTGTGTGCAGCCTCGCAGTTGTTGTTGATTTTGGAATATTTCCTGGACATTTGTACTTCTACAAGTAAGTAGGCTACGTAGTTAAATGGTTTATGTTTGTGTCTGTTTAAATCGTGTTTATTGTTGTTATTTCCTATTTTGTTGTGTTGTAGACTACAGACAAAGTTAATAATAATTGTAATATCCCAGTTATAAACGACATGAATCAAAGATGTGTTGCTGTATTTTAGTGGTAAAAAAATGCATTCATCATCATAATTATTCTATATATATAATTTACACAGTGCCTGTAAACCGGAGGAGAACGCTGGCATTTCTCCTCCTACTTGAAAGACTACGGAGGGATAGGGGCTGCAAAATTAGTCTGTGTGTGTGTGTATATATGCTATATATGGTCTGAACGTTACACTTCCTGCCTGCCCGACATTACCTTACGGCTGCGCCGCGTCAAAAATAGGATTCATCCTATATTTTAGAAATTCCTTGCGGCGAGGAGCTTCTGGGACGCTTCGAGCCGCGGCATAGCGCGGCGCAGCGGGTCTGGTGGAATAGCACCCATTGACTAGAGTGGCCGTGATCGCTAAAAACGCCGCAGCGTAGCCGCTTTCGGTGGGATCAGGGGTTAGTCCTTCACAAAGAACTGCAGTCAGATATAAGTCAACTGCTGACCCTGCACGTTGTTCTCATCAACTGACGGGGTCGTTCACAGAATGTCTAAAAGACTGAGAGGAGTTTGTTTCAACTTAAAGCTCCTCTTTTTTAATTTAACATGGACTTTGGTGTTTTTTTGACTCCTGCTGGTTGTATCGAACAAATACAGTAGCAGGCTTTGGAGGTTCTTCATTAGGTATTCAAACTTTAATGTAGTATATGTAAACATATGGTTGAGGTATATAGTCCTGAGCAGAGAAATAACTCACTCTCCATCTGTGTGTTATAATCCGAGTTTCTCTATGCTGTGTTACATAGCAAACATCCATGAGGTTCACACTGTTGGCCATCTCCATGCTGAGAGCTGTGGAGGCAATCCTGGGCCAGGGTTTCAAATATAGATATTCTCCCAATGTTATTCATTGCTCATCAAAATGTTATGTTGTTTTCGGTTTTTACCAGAACATGAAATAAAGACAGTGAAAGAACATCAAATATTTTACTTGAGTAAAAGTAGTAATATCCCAGTTTAAAAATACTATGTTCCACCAAGTAAAGTTCCTGAATTCAAACTTCAACAAAGTGAAAGTAAAGAAGTCTTAGCATCAAAATATAGCCGACTTAAAGTACTGTCAGCATACTGATCATGCAGTACGGCTGATTAAAAAAATAATACATATTGTATTCTATTATCATATTACAATTAGTGATACAATAATGTGTTCATCACTTTATTGTTGCACATGGTAAATGTTGGGCTTATTTAAATTACCTTACACAGTGGTGTAGTGGGGATTTTTTTACTGGGGGGACGCTATTTTAATTAGGTCATCCCAAACAATGCCACACAAGTGTGCACGCGCGCAGTGCACTCACACAATGGGCAGACAGGTCCACAGAAACTACCGGTATGCTTACCCCTAGTTTCCACCGGGTCCGTCTGCGGCGCGTTACGGCTGCGGCGCGTTACGGCTGCGCCGCGGTTTTGGTCCGGCGTCATACCCTACCGGGCACGTTTCAGGAGCGTTTCAGAAGCATTACGGAAGCGGAGCGTCTTGCATGCCGGCTCGCAGTTCTTGTTGATTTGGGCATATTTCCTGGACATTTGTACTTCTACAAGAAAGTAAGTAGGCTACGTAGTTAAATGGTTTATTTTTGTGTCTGTTTAAATCGTGTTTATTGTTGTTATTTCCTATTTTGTTGTGTTGTAGACTACAGACATAATTAATAATAATTGTAATAGTCCAGTTAAAAACAACATGAATCAAAGATGGGTTGCTGTATTTTAGTGGTAAAAAAAATGCATTCATCATCATAATTATTCTATATAATTTACACACAGTGCCTGTAAACCGAAGGAGAACGCTGGCCTTTATTCTCCTACTGGAAAGACTACGGAGGAGGGATGGGGGGGAGGAGAAGGAACCGGTTTTGGGTGCACCCCCTCAACCAGCAAAGGAGACAACAAGGTGATTTCCATCACCTTGTGGCTGAGCTGAGGCTGGACAGCCAACGACATCATCGATATTTTAGGATGAGTGCAGAGCAGATGGATGAACTTCTGTCCATCCTCGGCCCTGAACTGACCAGACAATCGACAAATTACAGAGCTGCCATCGAACCCAAGCAGAGACTGGCTGTTGCACTGAGGTAAGATGCACATTTCACAGAAAGGCTACTGGCCTGGAGGTGTCTTTTTCCTCCCTCTCTTCTGACAGCGTCAGTGTCTGTCTCATGCAGCTGATCCAGTAATGAGTGACACGGCCGACAGTAAAAATAAACATATTTATAACTAGTTTAGGTAGTTTGAGAGGTAATTAAAATAGCTAAGGGCGATGATCTGACTTGAAGTGTGTGTTTTGCTCGGTTGACCGCTGCATCACAGCGGGAGGAGCTGCAGGTGAGCAGCGGAGTTTTTCAGGCTTCGGCAGCAACTTCGTGAGCGGTGCTTTGGCATGCCAAAGATTTTGCCACCGCTCCCGAAGTTGCCGCCGAAGCCTGATAAATTCCACCGGTGGTCATACGATGGCTTAGGATGCCCTCACGAATGCCTTACGAAGGGCAAAATGGACACGCGAAGTCAACACGAAAATGAACCTTCGGCAATGCTTTGTCATGCCAAATATGTTGCCACCGCTCCCGAAGTTGCTGCCGGAGCCTGAGAAACTCCACCGGCGGTCATACGATGGCTTAAAGGCCCTGTGAAGTGTGCGCCTGTGCATGATCTGTTATGCTAATACATATAGTAATGACCAACATTGTCCATTGGAACCCTATCAAAGATGTTGGAATAGCAACGAATTTGACGAGTTTGAATTGAAATCCGCAGTCGACCTCCGCCTTCGTGGGCGTGGCTTGCGATCTACTGCGTGACGTCACAAGATGGACGCGGCCGAAGTGTTTACATTCATCACAGTTCATTGTTGCTCTGTTTCAAAGTCAAATTTATCAAAGTTTTTGACCGAGTATTTTACTGGAAAGTGTGTCGGAGTCGACTGGAAGTGATTGCCAATCGAGAAAACCTGACAATGGAGGCGACAGTGAAGAAAAAGGGAGGAAAAACACACGGGAAGCGATGCATTGCCGCTGGCTGTCGTAATGTCAAGTCTGTCGAAGTGGCGATGTTTCTGTTCCCAAAAGATGAAGGTGAGCCTGGCTGGCTGGTGTGTGTGTGTGTGTGTGTGTGTGTGTGTGTGTGTGTGTGTGTTTGTGGAGACACTGTGATGGATCGTTACGCTATGTGCAGCTCAGGCATAATATGCTCGAACGGGAGCTGCAATTATGTTGCGCGCACTATCGGTGCTGAGTGTGCTGACTTTTCGTACAATGTCCCACTGTCTGGCTACCTGCATAAAGTCAAGTGCTCGGCCCAGTTGTCGGCGAAATGTCGTTCCTCTGTTTTCATTGAAACAGCTCCTTATATCCGTTAGCGCAGCTAGCTAGCACCAGATGCTAACAACAACAACAGTAAGGTGTGCCTCGCTCGCGAGTCGCGCCACACATACACACACCCTCCCGGTCCTCCCGATGGCCTGCCGGTGAGCGTGGAAGTGTGGTCTGCCACAAGCGGACGGCAGGAGCGGGGCTGTCAGCATCAGCTTGTAGATGGTATTTTAAACTCGATGCGCTCTGAAACTACGGGGCGGCCGAGGACAAAACATATATTATTATATATATTATTAACACGTTAACTTGACAGCCCTAATATATATATATATTATATAGTATATATATATATATATAGTTATATTATATAGTTATAATAATAACTAGCTAACCAACTAACCATTCAGTGTTCTGTAGCCGGGCAATGTCTTCCCCATTGTCCATGTCGTCGCCATCATCCTCCCCACTTGACGTCCCTGACGGCTCAAATCTGTAGGGTTCAATGATGTCCTGCGCTTCCTCATCGTCACTTCCATCTTCTGTGCCACTTTCCTCATCTATCCTGTCCAAAAAGCTGTCAAAATCACTAATTTCTCTCGCACTAGTATCACTTTCCGAAGTCTCCGCCATGTTTACAATCACAACTGGGTTCATCTTGTGACGTCACAGCCGCTATCGGCTGCAACTTCAGGTAGGCTCAGACGGCCGTTCACGGGATGAAAAACTCGTCCCTCGCACTTCCTAAAAAATTATTTTAGCCATGAACAGGCACAATGATATGTAAGGAATGAAACTGCCATTTCATTTTGGCGCAAAAAAAATGCACTTCACAGGCACTTTAAGATGCCCTCACGAATGGCCCGATGCCGTTACGATCAGAGCCGAATTTGAACATTTCCTTTATCGTGTGTCCATCGGGAGTCAATTTCGGGACAGTGTGACAGGGGCTTTACAGATGTAGCGCTTCATTTCAGACGCCTACCCGTGCGGGTCCCTGACCTGCACGGGGCGGGCCCCTGCTGAAAAGGAAAACCCCCCGCAGGACTTGATACGCCCCCTTGATAAATAAATGTAATTATAATTAAACCAGCTGCAATGGATTTTTGTAGCCTTTATTTAGACAGGTGAAAGCCCCTTGAGATCAAAAGATCTCTTTTTCAAGGGTGACCTGCAGCACATTAGTTACAACATTTAACAGAAAAACAACAGAAAAACAATAAGGTTGACAAACAACATAATATACAGGGTACAGTTTACAGAATCTATTTACAGTGACAGGTACCATGAGTATCCAACAGCATGTCACCCAGCCGAGTTTTAAAATGATGTAGGGGAACCAAAGTGCTCAGTTTTAAACATGATTGCAGACTGTTCCAGTTTAGTGGAGCTGCACAACTAAAAGCTTTCTTTCCAAAGACAGTCCTAGCACTTGGCACATTTAATAAAACAACATCATGAGATCTCAGGCAATACGTACTTTCAATTCGACGAGAGATCAGAGAGCAGATATAAAAAGGTAGTTTACCCAACATGGCTTTGTAAATAAATGTGTACCAATGACTGAGCCTCCGTACCGTTAGTGAAGGCAGACCAGTCTTGGCATACAGGGTACAGTGATGAGTAAGTGCTTTACAGTTAGTAACAAATCTCAGCGCACTGTGATAGGTGGCATCTAACTTTTCCAGGCAATTGGCAGGTGCATT
>CALSBZ010046918.1:6242776-6266972 GCA_943591055.1 Gobionotothen gibberifrons
GCTCCTCTCTTCCCTTCAGATACCTGGGGTTACAACTGTATGTTAAAACTTACCCAAATGGCTAGCCCATCTAACTGTGCAACCTTAGCCAACCTTTTCCCACTGATTGATAATGGCATGAAAACAGGACCCTTTACTCCAAGAAAAGGCAATGGGGGATACACTTGTTTCCAATTAACCAGCGTCTCCCCTACATTCAATCTGGGCAATGTTTCCTCTGACTGGTGCGACCGCCCTCTAGCAGGTAATACGATAGGTCATTGGGCCAGGGGTGGGCTTTACTATTATTGTGGCGGCCGACGTTTGTATACGAGAATTCCGGAAGCATCAATAGGACTGTGTGCAATGACCCGGCTCCTTGCCCCTTTGACATTACTAGGTGATACCCCTCGACGCGAAACACGTCCCGAACGGCCAGGTAGCTAACCGACTGCGAAGACATGTTTTAAACAAAAGAGACGCAGAGTTCAACTTTGACCTTTCCAGAAACTCCCCTACTTACATTGACTCCATAGGAATCCCTCGGGGGGTCCCCAGTGAGTACAAACTAGCTGACCAGGTCGCGGCAGGGTTCGAAAATATTCCTTTCATCGCAGCTATTATTCCCATTACCCCTAACAAAAATGTAGAGCACAAGTACAGCTTTGTACGCACAAACTCTATGAATAAGATTCCCCAGCAGATTGTGGCGACATTGCACAGACATGTCCAGACACAGAAGTTACATAAATTCTAAATAACAGTGAGATTTAAAATAATGGAGAAAAAAGTGAGGACGTTCTTTTATAGTGTGTGAAATATGAGGTGCTCGAAGCATGTAGGTATTTCAGTTTATAGAAGAAAATGGGTTCCTAAAAGAGTATTTGGGGTAAACATGTTACAGTGGGTGAAAGCAGTGTTTTGGGATATGGTAAAATTATTAGTAGACATTGATTGTGTTTAGAGGGCGTTTAACATCTAAGACAGATAGTATGATTAAGAGAATAGAGTGGAAGGGATTGGATTTATTTTTCCTCAGTGTGTTAGAATTATC
Source organism: Gobionotothen gibberifrons (assembly GCA_943591055.1). Taxonomy (NCBI): domain Eukaryota; kingdom Metazoa; phylum Chordata; class Actinopteri; order Perciformes; family Nototheniidae; genus Gobionotothen; species Gobionotothen gibberifrons. Next base: position 6,243,810 of record CALSBZ010046918.1, read on the forward strand.
AATAGGTGATGCGTCCCGAGATCTCTCTCTCTCTCTCTCCCTTTCTCTGCCTGAAAGACTGCTACGACCCCAACTCCAGCAGACAAATGACCTCACCACAAGAGACTCCTCCTCCTCCATCCAGCAGTCAGAGAACTCGAGCTGAATCATCTTCACCTGAGGCATCCAAGACCAAGACAGCATGCTGAAAGAGGTATAATCTCATCGGTCCCTCAAGACAGGACATGAAGTTGCAAGCTGAGCTACGAGACTTTGCACAAGACATGAGAGCAGAATACGCCCTACATGCAACAGCGAAGAGACTGTACAGGCAAAGCAGTTGTGCCACTGAAGAGAGTTGCAGCGGAAGGATTCAAGAACCAGGAGGAGAAGAAGGGGACCAGCAGAACGTGAGGGGGTCGTGGCTTGACGACCAGAGGGGGAGAGAAGGAAAACGGGAGTGAGTTTTACACATAAACACATTTATAAAAGAGGAAACTATTAAAGTCAAATGAGAGAATAATCCTAAAACACACTGAGGGTGGAACATGTTCAATCTTTTCATAATATAAACAAATTATTCTTTTAGAGATTCTTATTCATGTGTGAGTTTGGGGAAGATTTAGTTTGTTACAATATAGATCTACAGTTTAAAGGGATAGTTTTAGTAACCACTCTATGAAAGCAGACACATCTGTAAGTGTATGGAAAATGTTAAAGGTAGAACTACAAACCAAGCCAAATGACTTCTGTTTTTTTAAGATCCTTGATAAAGGAGGGAGTAATTATCACATGCTCGGGCACCCAAAGTTTCACACACTGTTAAAGGGATTTAGCATAGTTCTTTAAGAAGATCAGAACTGAAGAGTAATTAGTATAATGAGTTAGTGATTAGTATGATGAGTTAGTGATATTACACTGGAGTTCACACCATTTCAGGGACTTTATCACTGCATTAGCACAGACCACCAACGGTACTGAAGTAGGAACTTTCAAATTATGAAATTCTGCAACTGTTGTAACTGACCAAAATCTTCTCCCAGAAATTACTGTCTGGAATGCCAGAGTAGATGTTTGGTGATATCGAGGAACCAAAACCTAGTATTTAGTCTTGTCACAGGATTGGACTGGGACCTCTGCGCTAGCACAGCCAGTGATGTTTTTATGTAGTTAATACAAGGATAGCATAGGGACACTAAGGGGAGGGCTAGATGTTGCAGTTGCATTCCATGTCCTAACGTACCAATTGATTACGACGGCCTCTTCTAGAGAACATATTACTTTCATACCTTAAAAGGTATGATAGAAAGGAGGGTACATTTCTCAAGAGATAACAGTTACAAATGCTAGCAGAATAAGACAACCTACCCCCAGAAACAGAGATGGATGTAGATGATGAGATTGTCCAAATCATGTGAAAAGCGAACGAGCCAAAATGCTAAGATAGAGTGAATCCATTTCAAATTACTTTACACTATTCCAAGATAGTTAATTTGTATTCTTTATTCTTGTATACTATTCTAAGATAGTACATTTTTTTTTTTTTTATTACTTTGCCCTATTCAGAAATACTCTGTTTCTGTGACACTTTGTAAAAACAAGTGCCTTAACACTGAGCGTGGTATGTGAACAGTTTCTGTGAAAGGAGGGAGAAAGAAATGCTATTTTTAAGAATGATATTGAATGTTAACACTAGAAGTTATGCACAAGGGAAAACTTCTATGTTCCAGCACCATCAAAGTAGTTTTGTATTTTTATAAAGTTGAGGTTATTGAACCATTCCATTTTGACTGTATGTTTTTTATATATGTACTATGTAAAGTTCAGATGAAGAACACATTGATTTCAGTATTTTGTACACACTTTTAAGGTGTGTAAGGAGGGACTGTTAGTAATTGTAATCAATGTTTTATGGCATAATTTAGTTAAAACATGCCATCAGTTAAAATGCTGACTTATACTGAGAAAACAGAAGTTTTCTCGCACAATGTATGTTAAGCTTTTATTTTGAAAAGACTTCCGGCCAAACATGAATACAAGTTTATTTTGAAAAACTATCCCGGAAGTTATCTCTGAAATACTGACGGTAACTTGAACTCAATGTTTGACCAAACGTAAACATTACCAGCCGTTGAAATAAGATGAAAAAGTGATGCAGGAGAGTGAGTAGAGAAAAGGCGTGTTTAGTCATGTGTTAAATGTACAATGTAAATATCCTTTGAAAAGTGTGAGCGGATATAGGAGAAACAAGCGGAAGTCACCAGCAACAGAGCTAGCGGACAGGAGGAGCCAAACTACCATATTTAAAGACGGAATGTGTTTTGTTGTGCCCCTTCTTGACCTGTTCCCCTGAGGACAACAGCTGTTTTCCTCCTTTGAACTGCCGCCTGCTTGTAACAATACCACGCCTTATTTTTATTAAAATACCACCATTTGAAACTTATAGTCGAGACTCATTGTTCTCATTATTTTAACCAGTTCTCTCCTGGACGCAAGGAAAACGGACATATCTAATACTAACCAGATGCTAACAACAACAATGCAATTAGTGAGTTTGGTAGAAATATATTGTATAATAGTAAAGTTATTTAAGATGATGCCATAGTTATTGAAGATTTCCATTATAAATATTCCCCAAAATTATTCAAAAGCATATTCTTCAAAACTCTATGACCACTAGGAGACTATTGATGTGTGTAGTGAGTTTGGTAGTGATAAGCTGTATAATAGTGATTGAATATTATTGTATTCTCTTTTTTCGGAGTTGCGCTTTGCAGACGGTCCCTGAGCACTCGTTTCTACTCCGGCTGTGGATAGAGACCAATGTAATGTGTCCAGCTCGGTGGACGGCGCATATTGGCTTTTTTTTATCAAAATGTGATTGTAGTTCGTTGTCAACCTTACCACGGTACTTAGAAGCAGGGGCGCCGTAAGGGGGTGAAAAGTTAGGACGATTCTAAGGGCCCGTGACTGACGGAGGTGAGCAGCATTGTGTTGAATGAAGGGAGACTGGAATACAATATATATATATATATATTTATCAAAACAAAAAGCTAACATCTAATTTAAATTATACATTTCAAACACAGTATTTTCCCACATAGCCAATGATCTATACAAAACTAAAAATTGCTTTTAGTCTATTTAGGATGATGGACAGTTTGAAGCGTTGAGTGATCTGTCTGTATTAGGTAAACAAAATGTTAATCACCGACATTTTGGTGATGATATTAATACTAATGTTATTATATTAAAGCAGGGGTGGGGAACCTCCGGCCCCCGGGCCGTATACGGACCGCTAGACCATTTGGTACGGCCCTCGAGGTAATTTATAAACAAAGTGGCCTGTGCCTGGTGGTGGGGCCACATATATGTGATATATTTTCATGGGGCCCAAAATCCCTGGCGGTGCCCCTGCTTAGAAGACGTCATTTGTGTCTGAATAATGTTTTGTTCATGAGTTATTGATCTGTGAAATCAGAATCTCCCAATATCGTTCCAACTTTACTGAACTAAGCCAGAAGACCGTCTGATTTCGTAGACCGCTCGGTTTGCTGTTCCTTCACTTTATTTTTATAGTGATATACATTTATTTTGGACGAAAACTTAGCGTGAGAAAGGCAAGTGTGGCGTGAGTGCAGCTTCATACTATTGCCTTTTTTTTTCGTGTCACACAGAACGATTTTAAAAGCAATGTATTTCTACTGGTAATGTGTTTCATGCCTGCAACACGTCTTTTTCTCCGGTCGGGTCGTGGAAGACCGGAAGCTGTGTGGTTCATAAAAACATGTTCTTACTCAATATCAAGCCACAATTATTGCTATTATTTTAAATCGTATAATTTCTGACTTTTGTTGCTGTCTGTGAGGAAAATAAATGGGGCTCAGAGCCTCAGGATACTGAAATCTGTATTTTTTAAATCTTTTTTTCCTTCTAATTTGTTATTCTTTTCAAAATAACACACTGTTATTTACTCAACAATAACACACAATTATCCTTGTTTTTATTTATTGGTTTATTTCCATAATCTCTGGCTTTTTTGGCATCCGTCAGGAACTGAATTTCAAAATAAAAATAACCGGAAACAGACGTAGGCCTCTAGGAGTTTAGGATGGCCGAAGACACTACACTACCCATAATCCCCAGCTATCGTTTAGGAATACAGTCCCCGTGATTAATCTTCAAGCTCTGGGATTGCATGTTGGAGTGGCAGTGCGCCAAGGTTACGCTGAGCGTCAAACAGCGTTTTAGTTTTTCCCACAATTAGAAGTTGCCAGTATTAAACACATTGGTGTTATCAAATGTAAAACATATAATTAATAAATGGGTGAAAATCGCTTGTGTCCATAATGCGCAGCATGAATATATACCCACATGACAGCTCATTGTTACTTTGTAATTCTACTCCACTACAATTCAGAGGTTAACCTGGTATTTTTACTCCACTACATTTATTTTAGTTACTTTGCAGATTCTGATTAATGATGTGAAATATAAACAACCCTTAAATCAGACTTTAGTTACACCTGAGTAAAATTCAGGGAAGGTGATTGTCAAGTGCCAACAATCAGGAGAGATATTTGATAGATGGTGCTTGAGAAGACTAAACATTTATCTGCAATTGACATGAATGGAAACGAGCAATAAAGTATATTCATTACTCGTTATTCTCTACTAATAGTTAATTAAAGACTGTATATTATGGCTATTTTGCACATCCCTTTCAAGATTTCAAGATTTTCAAAGGTTTATTGAATCATATACACAACTACGGTGTAGTTATGCAATGAATAAAAATCTTGAGTCACAGGTTCCTCAACAGCTCATTACAAGACATCTATCAATATGTGTGTATACCTCCACCATTAAACTGTCAAATTCTGCACATTTCTTATACTATCTACATACATAAGAGTATAATTCATATGTATAATATCAGTTAAAATAAGTGCTTCAACATAGTTAACATTGCAGGAAAGCAATATATTAGACTTTAAGTACTTTGTCAGGCTTAATATTTATCTGTAGATAGATACCCCCAAAGTGTTTTTCTTATTTAAAAGAAGACCTTAATCTAAAGTATTATGTAATGTTTAAATAAAGGTTAATACGTTTTTCTGTTTTGCACCTCCTCCTATTAATATCTTTGTACATCCTGCACTAAACTGTTTTATTGTAGAGATCACTTATAGTATCTTCTTGATTTTTTATATTCTATATTTCTATCATTGACCTTCTACTTTCCCCCTATGAAAGTATGTACTCTTAATATGTTTTTCATCAAATATAACACATAAAAACAATAATTCAATAACGTGCTTTAACCACTAGGCGGTGCACACAAGGTACACACAGCCATAATAACTTTGTATTATTAGTGTAGGACACTTATGTATGTACAACATCTGAAGATGTGTAGTTTTATTCATGTTTTCACATAATTGTACAGCATATTGCTATATTATTTCAGACTCAGTATTTACATTCTTATATTCAAAGAAAATCAGTAATATCTTTAAAAACTACAAGTCCTTTTATATCAGCTGTGCACCGTTATGGTGTAAATATAACCTATCTACGAATTAGATCAAATGTAAAAGTCAGCCGAATTAGGATCTTGGGTAATCGCTCGAAATGCCTACGTCTGTTTCCGGTTATTTTTATTTTGAAATTCAGTTCCTGACGGACGCCAAAAAAGCCAGAGATTATGGAATTAAACAAATAAATAAAAACAAGGATAATTGTGTGTTATTGGTGAGTAAATAACAGTGTGTTATTTTGAAAAGAATAACAAATTAGAAGGAAAAAAAGATTAAAAAAAATACAAATTTCAGTATCCTGAGGCTCTGAGCCCCATTTATTTTCGGCAACAAAAGTCAGAAATTATACGATTTAAAATAAAAGCAATAATTGTGGCTTGATATTGAGTAAGAACGGTAAGAACATGTTTTTATGAACCACACAGCTTCCGGTCTTCCACGACCCGACCGGAGAAAAAGACGTGCTGCAGGCACGAAACACATTACCAGTAGAAATACATTGCTTTTATCGTTTGCAAATCGTTCTGTGTGACACGAAAAAAAGGGGATAATCGTGTTGGTGAACACGAATCAATAGATTAAATGTCGTGACTATAACACGAAATGCCATGAGACTGTGTTGGTCATTTAGATGCTTCTTATGAGACTTGTGTTTTGTTTTGGTAAAAATGGTTTGTATCGCCAGTTAGCTGAGATTATTCCCGTTAATCTGGTATAACACATTAATAGGTTCTTAACCCTCTGGAGTCTAAGGGTATTTTCTCGATTTTTAGATGTTTTCTTAAATCACCTTTTAAATGTATTTCTTCTAACATGGCACCCATATGTTACATATCAAAATGTTCAGGACAATCTCTGGTATTGCTATATATGCAAATTACTCACCTTAGAGCACTGTTTGATGAGATAAGTAGCTCAAAAGCTTAAAATTTGACATCCGATTTTCGGAAAATCTTAAAAACTCTTGTGAAAACACAAATGTACTCATGTGATCGAATTGTTTTGGTGTTTTAGATTTGTTTACCAAAGTCTTAGGATCACAGAAGCAGTGAAATATTTGAATTACACTGTATATAAATGTGTTATTCATGTCTAAAATGAAAAAAATTAAATTCGAATTTTGAGGAAAATAGGTGTTTATCACTCTACTCTCACCACAGCAGGGACTGAGATACATTAGGACTGAATAGTGACTTCATATTACATACCATGGTTCATGTGATGTGTACACATACAAATTGAGCATTCCAACTTTTTTTTTCAACCAACAATTTATTATAAATATGTTTTTTCAACCAACTGTTTATATAAATATAAGAAACTGGAAAATCTCACTATTTACAATATTGAACATCAGAACTTTCAACCAACTATTCATTATAAATGTCAAGACAGTGTCAAGGTCTTTGTCTGTCTTCCAAGACAGTGGGTCTGGCTGCTGTGTAGGTGGGGGTGATGGTGCTGTGTAGGTGGGGGGTACAAGTGCTCTACGAGACCTCCACGAGACCTCCTTGCTGGCTGGGTTGATGGCTGTGGTGGAGCCTTTGTGCTGAGGTGTATCTTGACCTGGTGGCAGCCGCAGATGGAGGTGGAGGCAGCTGTAGTGATGCTGGTCCTTGGTGGTGATGGCTCTGGTGAAGGCCCTTGAGCCACAGTAGATCTTGACCTGGGGGCCGGCACAGATGGATGTTCTGGCTGCTGGATAAACGCCGCCTGTGGGCCACACACACACACACACACACACACACACACACACACACACACACACACACACACACACACACACACACACACACAGGCTACATCTGATTACAAAGTCTCATCTGTACAGGACGGTAAAATAATAACAGGCACACATATAAATACATCTATGACAAAGTCTCATCTGTACAGAACAGTATGATAAAATAATCACAGGCACACATAAATACATCTTTATGTGTATACAGCCTTATCTGTACAGAACAGTATGATAAAATCATCGATGGCAAAAACATGTCTATAGCCACTGTAAATGTCTCCGTTGCGGGACAAATACATGATTAATTTAATCATCTACACATGTAATCTCCCTTGTACACACCAAAATAACGTTAGCACAGAGTAAACGTTTGCTAATGGAGTCTATTTTGTCCCAATAAAAAGTTCATGACTATCGATAAAAAATATATATCAATAAACCTATTGTTCATTTTCGCGGTATTCCCCACACATTGCCAGTACACTATTACTATAATATTTACACTTACCCATGTCCAAATGGATCCTTGTTGTTGTCTTTGTATTCTTCTTCTTCAGAAGAGTCGAAGACTTCAGGTTTTGAGGCTCCATCTTCACTGCTGCTAGCGAAAAAAATCTCTCGCGAAATCGGCAACTGTTTTTTTTATAGCCATTTTCTCTGTCTCTCTCTCTCCTCACAGACGTAAACTGATGGAGACACGTAGTTTATGTTTTTTTTACTTGGTGGGTAGGTCCTTAGTGATTTCTCGATGTCCATTGGTCATTTCAGACCATGATGGCTGCCGGCCGAGATTTCCTTGACAGACACACAAATCCACCAATCCCACACAGTGTAAAGTCAAGCTGCTTTGAGCGGCAATATTGGCTGCTGTGCCCTGGGTACAGTCTCACAGGAGATACTCTTGGAAAGCTACTCTTCCAGCGATTCCGCAGATATCTGAATCATATTTCTACTCCTTACAATCGAAAATCTGGAATTAAATACGTAAATAAATGTGCACTTGGACGCGCCGGCGCGTCCACCGACTCCAGAGGGTTAAATATTAAGATCCCCTGAGACACAGTGTCGTGAAAAAATAAATAAAAAAGGACCCGCCGAGGGGGACCTTGGGGCATAACAGGTTAACTGCGGTCCAGAAACTGCAGTCTGCGACGCCGCAGCTTCATACTATTGCCAAAATTGGCAATCGGAGCATCCCTGCTAAAAATGGAGATGGGGAAAAACATCCAACAAAAAAAAACTGTGAAAGTGTGTCCAGCATGTATCAAGTGGACATCTTGTTGCTCTGCTTCTGTTTACATAAAATAATCAAGCTAAACTTTGTACAGTATAATTGTTTAATCTAAACATTCACAAGAGGAACATGAGACAACAATGAGATGGCACAAACATTATAAATACAAAACTGTTCAAGATCACAATATCAACACATACAACTATAAGAATGTATAGAAACAAGAGGACATGTTAAAATATATATGTCGAGTTCCTTGAAAAGGCCCCGGTGTGATTAGTGTAGACACGGCAGGTTTATTCAGAAACACAATTTAACACCAGACTAAAAGCATTCATATATATTAAAGTTCTTTCTATTTGACTTTCACAGTGGTTAAATTAACCACGACACTTCCTCGAGTACTGTACTCAGGTACCATTTTTGAACTACTTTACTTTTAGATTTAGCTAATAATAATAATTATACTATTATATATTATACTTTTACTCAACTACTTTTAGTAGTACAGCTGTAGTTACTTTGCTATTCAGATAAATAGAAAAATACAACCTGATGTCTTATTGATTAAATCACCACGCAGCATATAAAGAAATACAAATAAGCTCCATGTTCACCAGATGCAACAGGAAGTTTACTTGTAAGTACAGTACAATTGGGTTCTAGTACAATTTGGTATTTCTACATTTACCTAAGTAAAGGGTCTGAGTCCTTCGTCCTGCACTGAACCTTTGGTTTGAAACATGAGGGATAACTGATAAAAAAGTATTGAGGAAATAAAAAAGTGCAGAAAAGCCTTAAGGAGATACATTCCTTGTTTATAAAATATATTATTTGATATATAGTAGTTACCTATAATAGTTATCTTAACTAAACAGTTAACACTACAGACACAGCTGAAGACAATAAAGAGTTAGTGTTGGTCCAGCTGCTGCAGATTTGTTTGCCTCTCACAGCTGGGCTTTGCTGCCTATGGAGTAAAGCACTTCCTGTGTGTCACCATTTGATGAAGACCAGTGCAGCGAGCACGGTGTAGCCGAGGATGAGGAAAAGCACTTTGAGCAGCCGGTCCTGTTTGTCTTCCAGCTCTCGGGAGAGGATCTCAAAGAAGGTGACAAACAGGAAGGTGCCCGCAGCGAGTCCCTGCAGCACCACAGACACCACGCTGCCCGCCAGCGTCTGGGTCGACTCGATGCCCATCCCCACCAACATCCCCAGCGGGATCATAAGGCTGACTGTGATGCCCAGCTTAGCGGCGTCCTTCATGCCAAGCGATGCCTTGGCCACGCTCACCCCGAGGGCCACTGTGGCCAGCGTCTCGTGCACAGCCACGCCCAGGAAGAGGCTGGCCAGCTTTGATCCATCGTCCTGCAGGCCAAGCGCCAGGCCCTCGAATACAGAGTGAGCAGACAGAGCCAGCACCAGGCTGGCCAGCCGCAGAGGCCCCGCCCCCGCCAGCTCGGCTGGGCTGAAGTGTCCGTGCTGGTGTTTGTGGGAGCGGTGACTGCCCGCGCCCCCCGGCGTGCCGAGGTTAGAGGAGATGAAGGGCGTCTCGTACTCCGAGTCGCTGCCGGCCTCCGACCCAACGGCATTGAAGGTCTCCAGGTCGATGAAGGAAGGCTTCTCTTTCCTGAAGGTGAGCACAGACTGCTCCACGAACACCGTGAGGAAGAAGCCGAGCATCATCATCGTCTCAGCCAGAGGATAGTCGCTGCTGATCTTCAGCTGCTGGAACACGTCGGCCACCTGAGGAGAGCACACACTTAAGATCAAAAGGAGAAAGACCAGAGGCCTGTACGACGAAGCCGGTTCAACCTAAACTGGATATGTTTGAGTTACGGTCGCTAAGCGGTCCTACGACGCGGGTTATCAACTCGTTAACTCAAGCCAGCCGTACCCCATCTAGTTAGGTGCACGTTCACATAAAAGGGGTGGTATTTGGAGGGATCGACCAATCGGAATAATGGAGAAACCTAGAGCAAGTTATTTCACGGCGGAGGAGCAGACGGTGATCATGAGCCGATTTGAAGCACATAATTAAGGCTAAAAAAAGCAGTACCCTTGCGGCTGCCAAAAGTCGCCAACAATGTTGGCAGCAGATTGCAGACTACGTGAATGCGTAAGTAAAATACGTATGCAACAGCGTACACAGCTGAACATCTTTCAAAAGTGTATTGGATGCACGGCAGTCATGTACACAATAAAATCTGGCGCTTGCAGATGAATTTTTTTGTTTATCGGATAAATAGTAGCCTAATTAAAATACCAAATTGATCATTGAGTGGCAGCCTTTTTTTCTTTATAATATCATCGCCCGATGGTCACAAGTGGACTTTAAGCCTAATATTTTTGTAATCCTTTTAATTTATAGCTTTTTTTTTTATTCAAGCTGTACCTGACATTTTCTTTTTCGCTTTTCAGATGTAACCCCAGCGGGTCTAAAAGGACCTAGAGCGTAAAAACTGTAACTATAAGTATCTGAAATAAATATGTGTACCAATAACTGTATTGCATTGTTTTCTTATGCGCAATTACTTCATACTGTCTTTGTCTTTTTCGTCCTGCATTTATTGTGCCCCTCTCAGAAAATAACAGGCCCCAGCCTGGTCCCCCACCCCCCAGTCAAATTGGTCTAGAACCGGCACTGCTAAACAAACTGTAGTGTATGCAGTGGGTGTTTCTCAATGTCCCTCCGAGTCAGGTCTTTCAGAGGCTAGGCAAGAATCCTTCCTTTCATTCGGAGAACGAAGAATGGGACAGGCTAGCAAGTGTGCGTCATATGAGAGGCCCTGCCTTAAATCTACCGCCAAAGATTTGGGAAATTGGTCCGTGCGTAAAGCATTGTGGAGATTTTAAGACCGCGGAGGATACACTGGTGCATCCTCGAAATTTCCCGCAACGAAGGATTCAGTCCTCGGTAGAATTCCAAGGATCCTGGACATTGGAACAGTCCTTCGGCGGGACTCGATGACGTAGCATCCTTGAAATAGTGGCTCTGGAGGAGCCTTCCTCGACATTGACGGCCCGTCCACACAGCGCCGTTGGAAGCTTCTTCTTCCGCCAAACTGCATTGTGGGAAGCAGAGCGGAGCTTTCCTGGCCTTTCAGGATTCAAAAGTTGAGCAATGTTCAACTTTTGAAGCTTCTGAAGCTTTCGGTGGAAGCGTCAGCCAATCAAATCATATGCCAGTACAAGCTCTAGCCAATCAAACCGCTGCTTGTGTGTCAGGGGCGGGAGATTCATGTGATTGGTTGTTGGTCGAGCTTCAGACACACGCCCGCCGGCAAGCTTTTTCCAAAGCCGCTGTGTGGACAGGCCGTGAGAAACACCCAGTATGTGTGTTACTACCTTCTCTCTGACGGCGGGCAGCAGAGCGTTGAAGCACGTGGCCAGGAACACCCCCCCTCCGAAAGAGTTGGAAAGAGACAGCGCTCTCCTGTACCTCAGGGCCCCGGAGTCCGTCTGCAGGAGGCGCACTGGGACCAGCACGCCCGCCAGCATGAGGCCGAACAATCCCAGCAGCCCGAGCAGCTTGGCCACCAGGATCTCCATCCTGAAGCTCAAACACACAGCCTCATCACACACACCTCCACTCTGCTGCTGCTGGGACACAGAGGGAGTATGAGACATTAGATTACATCAGATTCTAAAGTCTAAGATAAGATGTCCTTACAGCAATACAAACATTATGGAAACCATCAACTACTTAAAGGAAACACACAACGGGTGTCTGTTTACACCGTTTTGCACTATTATACCATTGTCGTCGTTTCAAGTGATAAATGACATCAAGTTGCACGACAACATCCCAACTTCCTGTGAGAAACTTCAAAATAAAACATAACCGCGAATCATAACGAGTCTATGAATACATCTCCCAAATGTATCTTTAAGTAATCCCTCATATTTGTATAACATCAGTATTTTTACGTTTCTTCAGCAAGCTAGTTAATGCGGTCCTCGTTAACACCGAGGACCGCATTGAGCACTTCCGCTCTTGTTCTTGTTAAGAGCAGCTTGCTTGACGGAGTTCCTCGCATTAGCTAGCTGTCGTTAGCCCACCGGCAGCTACATTTGCTAACTAACACCTGAAATCCAAAGTTATAAATGAAAGCGGTGGTGCTCATCTGTGTTTTTGACTCGAAGCTGCGTCCTCGACTAAACATAAACATGTTAAACCCGCAAAACATTAGTCAGCGTCATGTGTTTACCAGTGCGACCCTCCGTTTTCTCTCCAACATCCATGTTTCTCTCCAGCAGGTGCATGAAAACACTTCCTCATTGACGTCACGCGGCCTCCGGGCGTTGAGTAGTGGAAATGTTAATGACGTAGGTGAGGAACAGACAATTTAATAATTAGAAACACTAATCTTAGGTAGGAAATAGTAGCCTATTCAGGAAAATGTAATGTATTATCAATATGCATCAATTAATAGGTTTGGTTTGTGAAAATAGTGCGACCGCCATCACAATTAACCGGAGGCAAAAGTGAAAACTTTACAATGTCTGTTTTGTCCAACCAACAGGCAAATCGTATCAACAATGTATACGGTTGTGTTACTAAATATGAAACCGGTATCTCTGATGAGGATATGTATGTTTCTGGGGAGAAGACTGTTTTGCTGTGAAGCCTCTCATAATTTGGTTACTGTGAATTGACCTCTTGAATTTATCAGATAATCAGAGACCATGTGTCTGTAGTCAAACCTGATATTACACCTTTAATATTAGACACGTTATTCAAGTTAAAATATACATTTAGATTTGTATAGTACACGCATGATCCGTAATGACAGGAAAACAAAGATGCTGCCTTATAGGTCACAATTGTTACAGACATGAAACTTGAGAAACCAAGACTTAAATCGTAAAAGGTAACATAAAACAGGTTGGGAATGTGGATTTTCTTAAGGAATAAAAAAAAGCATATTCCTAAAAAAAATATAATTTGTGCTGCTGAAATTCTATTTTTTGTTCTGTAAATTAATTCAAGAGTTGTTAAACATCCTCCTTCCTCCTTTGCTTTGATCGAAAGAAAGTCAAAATAAATGAAATCGGATATACAAAAAATGGTTTCTCTTGTCTAATTTGTGTATATTAAGGTTTATTAAAAATAACATAAGTATATACATTTATTGTTTTATACTAAACTTTTTAACGGCACTAAAATGAATCAAATCCAACAATCTGATAGGAGGCATACAGATGCAGAGAGCAAGAGAAGCTGTATTAGACCAGCTGCCATGGAGTTACAGACACCGTTGGGATATTTAACCAAATTACTGCATTTACTTTTTGCCAAAACAATTTAGTGCGGATTCCACGAGATAGTGAAGCAGTATTCCGGTAAAGCTAGTGCTGAGGAAAACAGACGTCAGACGGGAGGAGGGTGTAAAATGTTGAGATGTTTTGTTTTGTTTTTATTGTCAGACTGTTTGAACAGCTCTTTGCCTCTTCACAACTCAACCTGCCACACACACTAAATTAACCACACACACACACACAGAAAGTTACACTGTGTAGTTTAAGAAGACATTTTAAGCTTCAGTTCAAACTCTGCTGTTTAACATCCTTTTCCCTATTAGATCATTATTTTTCATTAGAATTATTCAGTATTTCATGACAAAATAGAGTCAAAATGTTCTTCCTAAACACAACAGAGCCGCAGGAAGTGGGGGTTTGACGGCTCCTAAATAAAGCGGGAGCTCCTCCTCCTCTCGTGCAGTGATGGGGGGGAGGGGGGGGGGGGGAACTTCCTTTTAGTCCTTCGAGTTATAAATGATCCAAATGAGCTGCTCTTCTTCTCCACACACACACAAACCTGGCCAACCTGAAACAGAGAAAGGAAGTGAAATGTTAACTGCCAAAAGGGTAAAACAGGAGGTGGTCTGTGAGCCCACTTTAGCCGCGTTCACACCGAGTACTTTGCTGTACTTAGTTCCCGGCACTTAGTGCCGCGGCACTTAATACCCCAGGGCACTAAATACAGATAGCGTTCACACCGGAAATAAGTCCCTGGGGGACGTCACTTCTTCTTCTTCTGCTGCTTTGGGTTTACTGGCAGGCCGCAAACAACTTCACGGCGTATACTGCCGCCGAAAATCCCCGGCCGGAAGTCCCCGGAGTTGGGGACTGGCTTCAGTAGAATCTGCTGGGACTCCCAGCAGCTTCTCCTGAAGCCTTCTGAGTAAACGGCCAGAACGCCGACACCTCCTCATCTCCACCGCTCCCATGTTTTATTTTGTGTTGTCATAAGTTAGTCTCTCTGCGTTTCTGCGCGGGGCTAATGCTAATGCTAATAATGTTAATGCGAGGATAATACAATGGCGGCTCTACAAAACATTTCAGAGTTTTACGGGGGGTGGTTTGCAATCGCCCAGCCAATCAGAACTGGGGTACTTTTTTTCCACAGGAAAGTGCCTGCTCTCAGCAGGCGCTAAAAATGGGGTGAAAAGTTCCCGGCACTTAGTTATTTTTTTGGTGTGAACGCAACATCAGGGGTACTAACGGAACTAAACGCGAAAAGTACGGGTGAAAAGTACTCGGTGTGAACGCGGCTTTTGATACAGAAATGTGGTCTTTTAATCAAGATGTATTGTACTTTATTATCACACTTCGAGTGGTGTCGATACTAAATCAGATCCCACTGGGAAAAAAGCTCGGGCAGAGCATCATAAAATGTAAAAGTTCAAATATATGCAGTGAAAAACATTAGATTGGAAACAAAAACAACATTGTCCGAAGCTGGTCAGTAGGATGTTTTTATTAAATCAGATAATGAAAGAACACAACACAAACATTACTTAAATGTTTCAAACGATGTAAAACATATCACATACAGTGGGTAAAATAAGTATTGAATATACATTACCATTTTTCTCAGTAAATATATTTCTTAAGGGGCTAATGACATGACATGTGTTATAAAATGGAATGACACAAGAAAAAAGTATTAAACACACTTACTGAAATGTATTAAATACTTCGTACAAAAGCCTTTGTTGGTAATAGGGGTGCAACAACTAATCGACTTAATCGATTACCAAAGTAGTTGCCAACTAATTCAGTCGTCGATTCGTTGGTGACGTCATCACGTGTGTTTTACACGCCGTTAAGCTCCAACGTTATTGGTCTTTTTATCGCTACTGGAGACATTTAAAAAATATATGTCATGTGTTATTGCTACATAAACATTATATCGCAGTCTTAGTGTCGCCAACTCGTTTCTAACATGCAAAAAGACAAAAAAATGCGTCTATGATGTATTTTCGATCTTTCCAATCCAGACTAGAGATCTCTCTCTCTCCCCCGTCTGTGTGCAAGGGGGCGGGGCAGTTTACACACACGCGGCTGCTACATGCATGCAACACACACACACGGAGGAGATGGCGGAGAGAACGCGCTCCGAGGTGTGGTTAAACTTTATCCGTCTCGAGGTGGACAATGCTCGTTGCCAAAAGTGCAATAAGAGTTTAGCATGTAAGGGCGGTAACACGAGCAATCTGTCCAAACATTTAGCAAAAGTGCACCACGTTCAGACGGAGGAATGCACCGGGTTCGACTGTCTTTCTAGTAGCTCTGTAGCCCCCTCCACGAGTAACGTTTCCACGTCAGGTGTTATGTATGCTAGCAGCAACACACAGAGTTAACTACATTATACAAACATGGGTTAATGATTAGAGGTAACTGAGTTATTTAGTTTGTTAAAGTTTCAGCTATTCTGTTTACAATTCTGTCATCACATTATTTAATACGATTTGTTAAAACATTGTTGTTTCTTTTGATGTGAAATACTATTTATTTAATTTAAATAAAAAGCAATGTTAATTCTGTTCACAATTTGTTTAGTTAATTTAATAATATATGTATTTTTGAATCAAGTATTCATCTTTATTGTCTTCATTGTTAGTTTCCACATGCCTAAAACAACCTCAAGCTAAAAGTTGATGGCTAAATCAGAGCGTTTGAGAAATTGTGCAAGGCATACAGTAATAGTCAGAATAGTCGATTAATCGTTTCATTAATCGATAGATTAATCGATTATCAAATTAGTCGTTTGTTGCAGCCCTATTGACTTCAAGACTCGATTTCTGTATGGAGAAACTCGTCTCGTGCATTAATCAGGTGGGATTTTGGCCCATTCTGACACAAACAGTCTTCAAATGAAGGTTCCGTTGGCCTCTTCTATGACCCCTGATCTTTTGTTATTTCCATAGAGTTTCTATTGGATTCAAGTCAGGAGATTGGCTGGCCCATTCTAGCAGCTTTATTTTCTTTCTCTGAAACCAATAAAGTGGTGCTGGAACGAGTCCTAAAACCCGGAAGTGAGTTAGCATTTTTGGCACTTACGGTTCCCTCGTCTCAGTCAATGGGATTTCTACATAGGATTTTGGAAAATAGCTGGACATAAGGTCTGTGGTTGACACAAATGTAAGTGACGGATCACGTTTTGTTCTACGACAGGGGTTTTCAAAGTGTGGGAAGGTGAGCCTCCCCTCAGAGAACATAAGAACAGCCGCGCCCCCCCTCCCAATTATTATTGCTATTATTATTATTATTATTATTATTGCTATAATGCAGGGGTATTATTATCCAGTGGAAAGCCCTTACCTACTGGCCTAGTTAAATCAAAGTGGTTACTTTTTTTTGGCTGGGCAGTGTAGTTTTACACACCATCTTATTTGACTTTCTCAGGACTTAAAACTGTTCTTTGGGGGCAGACCCCTACAAAGAAAAATATATATTTACACACATTAGGGATTTTCTCTCATAAATGTCCGATGAGCCACAACTTTTATTTCAAAAACAAAGCTGACATGTTCTGCCAGACACTGTCTCCTCTTTCACTGTAAGTAACTTCACTAAAAATCAATCCATGTTGCCGCTCGCATAGTTAGCTGTGCTGCCTGCGCTATGTGACAAATGCCGTGGGGAAGTTGAGAGAGATGTGGCTTCAGCTGACTACTTTGCCACCACAACGGACCTATGGTCTAGCCGCACCCTGGAGCCATACATGAGCCTCACAGTTCATTATATCAATGCCGATTTCTATTTGAAGACAAAGTGTCTCCAAACCGCATTTTTCCCTGAAGGCCACACGGGGCAAAACATCGCCCATGGACTGAGGGAAGCGATGGCTGCTTGGGGGTTAAAAGAGGATAAACTCGTCTGTATGACTACGGACAATGCGGCAAATATAAAGCTGGCGGCTGAGGTCAATGGATGGATGAGGCTCCAGTGCTTCGGGCATAGACTCCACAGGCGAGCAGGATTCCTTCCTCCTGTTGTATGTAATATGTCATTTTAACACACAAACTAGCAACTAGCGAGAGGCATCCGCTCACACAGCAGAGCCTCCAGAGTGATCGTCAGTCACAGGCTTTGAAGTCATCTCCAGCAGGTGCGCGCCGGCTGTGTGCTGCGATTGGAGTGCGTCGGGCCCGGCGTGCTCCAATCACAATCTTCGGGAGGCGGACCAGGAGATGGCAGCCAATGACGTCAGGGCACCCGCACAGCTCATTTACATATAAGACAGAAGACGACCAGAAAGGCAGCAGCCGTAACACTACCCCCCTTAAGACGCAAACCCACAGGTTTTGTGAAACTAAGCACACTAACGAAACTCCTAATAACACACATTCTAACATGACTAAACAAACCTGGACAAAGCATCGGCCAACGCATTCTCTGAGCCCTTCTTATGACGGGTGTCTAATGTTGTAGTCCCGCACAATCAGAGCCCATTGCATGAGGCGCTGATTGTGCTTGAACACACTAGAGCAGAATATGAAGGGATCGTAACAGGTAAACACCACAATTGGCCAAAGGCTGGGTCCAACATAAATCTTAAAATGTTGTAGAGCTAACACCAACACTAAGATCCGATACACGAGCCGACGCTCTCGGGTTACCGGGAGAGTCGAAAAGTTGAGAGGCTTGTCTGAGCCGGCGTGTTGCGCTAGTCTCGCGATATCCTCATGAGGAGGGGAAGCCACAATTCCTGGCTTCTCCTCGGACACAGCTTTATCTGGAAGCACCGGCACGAACACAGGCTCAGACAATGAGAAATCAGAGTCACTTTTACTTGCCTGTGCGCGTGTGTGTGTAACCAGGGACCCGAGGTTCAAGCTCAAATATGTCAGTGAGGACAATCGAGGATCCATTGAAGCCAGCCTGACAACTGAGATGAGGAGGGTGATGACACTCATGGTATTAATAATAATAAAAAATAAAAATGACAGATTTGACAGTAAATACAATTAAGTGAATGAATGTGTTGTCAAAGTGTTATAATGTAATTCTAGGTATAAATGTTAATACCCATTTAGTCTGATTAAACATGTAATTCAGAGGATGCTGCTGCAGCTGCACCAAAGAAGAAAAAGAAGAAGAGACTAGGGAGCTTCTTCAAGGCCACCGTAGACCAAGCTGCAGAACCTCAACCTGCTCTGGAAAAGGACAAGGCCATAGCTCTTGAGCTACAGTCCTACCTCCAGGCAGTGCCACTGGATGCTGAGGAGGACCCATTAAAGTGGTGGAGGGAATCCCGGAAGTTCTACCTACGGCTCTCCATCCTGGCAAGGAAGTATCTGTGCATCCCAGCCACAAGTTCCTCTTCAGAGAGGGTCTTCAGTACAGGTGGCAATATTGTCACCTGCCTGCGCTCATCTCTGAAACCAGACCATGTAAACAGGCTTTAAGAGATGACACGAGCAGCCCTACCAGCATTTGCCATGGTGGCCATGTTGGCTATATGTTCTCCTGGACATCCTGAACAATTTCAACACCACACAGCATGTAGACTTTCCCACCCATAAAAAGGTCACACACTGCACCTCTGACCTCTCAATCTCCGACCATCTGGCAATTACCATGGACATCCTCACCCCCCTCATCAAGCAGAAGCGAATCTCAAATCCATATACCCCTCTTCCCTCTCCTCCCTATTGGCTGACACCATCCCTGACTCCACCCTCCCCCAGTACACTTCACCTGCTGACCTGGTCAACACCTACAACAATGCTCTCTCCTCCTGTCTCAATCAACTCACACCAATAAAAAACAAAATCTGTCGCTTTTACTCACTCCTCCCCCTGGTACACTGATCATCTCCGACGCCTCAAATCTAAAGGCTGCCAGCTCGAAAGAATTGCAAATAGAACCGGTCTTACGATACATAAAGATGTCTACAAACTACACCAACAATAGTACAAAGACGCCCCCAACAGCGCATGCTCCTCCCACTACTCCTCCGTCATTCAATCTGGCAGCAACAACCCTAAGACACTTTTTTCAACCATAAGCAAACTCCTCAAACCTATGGACACCATCTCCAACTCCTTCACCGCCACCAAATGTGACTCATTTCTCACTCTGATCCATGCCTTCATTGCATCCCGACTGGATTAATGCAACAGCATCCTCTATGGTTCACCTGCATACATCCTCAATAAACTGCAATACGTCCAAGACTCTGCTGCCCGTATGCTCACCTCCACCCGACGCTCCGACCACATCACCCCTATCCTCCATTGGCTCCCCATCAAACACCGGATTGACTTCAAAATAGTACTTATCACCTACAAAACCATAAACAACCTTGCCCCCTTGCCCCCTACCCTTCACCTCAGGTTGACTGATGCTAACCTACTGCAGCCAATCAGGACAAAGCTCTGGACCTGGGGGGACAGGGCCTTCACTGCAGCCCCCCCTCACTCTGGACCTGTGGTGACAGGGCCTTTGTTGCAGCCCCCCCCCTCCCTCTGGAACTCCCTTCCCCAGGCATGAAAACGGGTCAGACACACTTTGAACAAAATTAACATTGCTTTTTATTTAAAGTAAATAAATAATATTTCCCATCAAAAGAAACAACAGTGTTTTAACAAATCGTAGTAAATAATGTGATAACAGAATAGCTGAAACTTTAACAAAATAAATAACTCAAGTTACCTCTAATCATTAACCCATGTTTGTATAATTGAGTAAGCTCCGTGTGTTTCTGCTAGCATACATAACACCTGACGTGGAAACTCACTTATTCACTCTAGCTTTCAAACTCAGATCAAACCCACCCCAACTTCACTTGCACTTGGATTAGGACTACTGTTCATTTTATTTGTTTTCTTTGTACTGTTTCTGTTATGATTTATGTAAAGCGTCTTTTAGCATTAGGAAAAGCGCTATAAAAATCCAATGAATTATTATTAATTATTATTATTATCATCATCCTTGTAGAGGGCAGCAGATTTTCATCAAGAATCTCTTGGTACATTTTTCCATTCATCAGTCCTTCAATGATATGAAGTTTTCCAATGCCGTATGCTGAAAAACAGCCCCCCACCATGATGTTCCCACCGCCAAACTCCACCGTTGGTATGGTGATTCTGGGGTGATGTGCAGTGCCCTCGAAAACATGGTGTGTTTTATGGCATCCAAAGGGTTCAATTTTTGACTCAGCTGACCAGATTATTGTTGTAGCAATTTATCATTAAGTCTAATTTAATCATAAGTATTACTGTAACTTAATTATCTGTTTATTTCCCACGGATTGAATTCACATCTAGCCTCTAATTTCATCTTCCTTAGAACAAACGAAAGTCTGTCTCTACAACCATTGGTTTGTAATTAACATGTAAGTTTCAACCGTCTGCTCAACACTTTTTGTAATGTAAATTGCATAGCTGTATGTAAGTTTCAACCGTCTGGTCAACAACACTTCTTGTAATGTAAATTCGCTTACTGAAGACCTTCCCCTTCCCTCCTTCTGTAGTGTATAAAGTATTTGTATTTTCTTTGAATGTGGTCAGATCTTGAACTAACTTCTTGGTGCAAGACTCTGTCCTTTCAGCTGAAATAGATTAACTCTGTTAAATGCTTTTTGACTTTATTAAATAACACAACTTTGCTTTAAACTTCTATTATTTGTTCATTTCTTGCCAACTAGGTTGTTTCTGTTTTTAAGGTGGAATTTCCTCCACAATTATATTCTCCCAGTATTTCACAGGCTCGTCTAAATGTTGTGCAGCAAACCTTAAACGAGCTTCAACATGCTTTCTCTTCAGTGATGGAGTCTTGCGTGGTGAGCGTGCATACAGGCCATGGTGGTGAGTGCATTACTTATTGTTTTCTTTGAAACAATTGTACCTGCTAACTCCAGGTCTTTCTGAAGACCCTTGACTCTTGGACAACTCTTCTGATCATTATTTTCACTCTGTCAGAAATCTTGCGAGGAGCACCTGGTCGTGGATGGTTTATGGTGAAATGATGTTCTTTCCACTTCCGGATTATGTCCCCAACAGTGCTCACTGGAACATTCAGAAGTTCAGAAATCCTTCTGTAACCAATGCCATCAGTGTGTTTTGCAACTATAAGGTTGGGAAGGTCTTGAGAGCACTCTTTGCTTTTCCCCACCATGAGAGGTTTCTTGTGTGACTCCTTGGTAATGAGACTTCTTTTTGTAGGCCATCAGTTGGGACTGAACCAGCTGATATTAATTTGTATTACCAAGGGACAGGATTGCTTTCTGATTACTGATATATTTCTTGGCTTTACATGCCTTCTTGAACCTCCCTTTCTTCATGTGTTCAATACTTTTTATCTGTGTCATTCCATTTTATTACACATAAATAAATTTATGGTCATCCATGGTTTAAACTATTTGCATGTGTGAAGTGCATGGGTTGTTACCGACATCTGGCACCTTCAGAGATATATTTATTGTGACGTGTTCAATAATTATTTTAGCCACTGTATCTATGGGACTTTTTACATTGTGAAAATCAACTTGTTTTTAATGATCAGCTAACATATACTGATAGTAAGATCATATCAGCACCGGTCCATTGACGCAACGGAATAAATAGGGGGATTGTTAGAGAATATCTAATCACTTTAAAGAGACAATACTTTAAAGCCTTTGTTTTTTTAGCTGCTGTTGCTTTTCTCTTGAAGGTTGATTATCTGGTTTTGCTTCAATGTATGTAGCTTCATCATTCATGATACTTTGGTCTTAGAGCAAATGTATTCAATTTCTTTGGCTATTCCCTGAACTTTGTATCATACATTTAATCAAATACTTTAATTAAGAATTAAATATGATTCTTAGTACTCAACACCATCTAGCAGTCAAACATTGTTGATACAGCACTACATGTATCCGTCTACTTTGCATAATATATTTGCAGATTTTCTAAACTTTTTGTCCCATTTCCTCTTTAGGTAATACATTCATGTAACTTTCTCTAAAGAAATACAGATAATTTTGAGCCTCATTAATACATATTTTCCGTATTGGTACATAGTGAATGTCAAAGTGATTTGAGATGGAAACAGTATAGAGTGAGTGTATTTACTGTGTATGAGTGTCATGGCTGCTCCTCGTTTCCAGCGCTGGGTGTTCGGTTGCGGATTTGACTCCTCAGCTGTTCGATGAGTTCAGGGTTCTGCTGCTGCATCTGCTGAGCAAACTGCTGACCTCTGCAAGAAACAAACACAAACACATGAAATGTATCAGAATTCCTTTAAACGGCCCACAGCAGGGTAATAAAGCAGTGTTTACCCTACCAAGTGTCTTGGCGGGGTGCTGCGCCCTGCCAACGGAGCACCGCCTGAAATTCAAGGTGTTTTTTTTTTATTTAATTCTTTTTTATTTAAAAAATATATATATATAT
>CALSBZ010046918.1:6276935-6291021 GCA_943591055.1 Gobionotothen gibberifrons
CCGGCATTCCTCCCGGCATTCCTCCCGGCATTCCTCCCGGCATACCTCCCGGCATACCTCCTGGCATACCTCCTGGCAAGCCACCTGGCATTCCTCCTGCTCCTCCTGGCATTCCAGCACCTCCTCCTGGCATCCCACCATACGCTCCTGACATCATCCCTGACATCCTGATGGAGAGAGAACAGATTGGAAGTTACCCTCAACAAAAACCAGAAGGGAAGAAACAGATGGAGAGAAACTGAAAATCCACTTACAGCTGCTGCACCTGAGGATTGTTCATCAGAGAGGACGCCTGCAGGGAGACAGAAGTTTACATATTCATTCTGAGCAGAGTTCCAACAGGTACAGGAAGGATTACCAAAAGAAAACCTTAGAATCAGTAAAAATCAAATGCATTATTATATAAGTAGAGTCTGACCCACACTGGGACTTACAGATACAGTAGCCTTCGTTTTATTGTGGTTTGTGTTTTTAAACAAGGATCCTTTATATTTGGTTATTAATGAGATTTGGTACATTTTGAAAAATAAACGTAACACCATACATCTCAGAATTTACCAAGATGCATTCAATTGAGTTTTCAGCTGTTCGCCTTTGAAACTGCCGTGTTAAAGGCTCTGAATCCTTTCACTTGAAACCAAACAGAGGAGCGACTTCACACCGTCAAATGTAAGGTGAACGCCAGAGTTTGCTGGCTGTTTTTTAAAAATTATTATCTGGATTGAAAAATCTGGGGTGGCTGTGGCTCAGGAGGTGGATGGTCCTCGTCTAACCCGAAGGTCTGTGGTTCAATTTCCAAGCCCTGCACTAAACATGTCGACTGTCCCTTGGGCAAGATACTTAACCCCAAATTGTGTCTGATGGCATGGCAAGCCGTGTGTAAGTGTGTGTTTGAATGATACTGTGCCTGAGCAGGTGCAATTTGTATGGCAGCCTCTGCCTCTGTATGAATGCTTTCTATATGTGATAGCGCTTGTATACATGCAGTCTATCAACCATCAAAAGTAGTGGGCTATTTCGAAATATTGGGTTCATGCTTGACTTTTGGGACCCAGTAGTGAAGAATCTCTGACGGATTAGTAATCTGCAGTGTTTAACACCTTTGAGAAGCACCCGCTAAAAAGTTTAGCACTTGTTTCCTAAGTGAAAATAAAAATAAAAGTGGTGTAATATGTGGAGATTATCTGACTGAAATAAACATATAGGTAACCAGGGCTGCCCTCGACGAAAGAGTTTCTAGTCGACCAATAGTCCTCAATTCAGGCGAAAAGTCGACTAATCGGTGCACATTTATGATTATTAATATTATTGTTTATTTTGTATTCCTCCCAAAATGGTATCAGTTTCAAAGGCTGATAAAGAACATTATTATAAGAGCATGGTACGTTGTGCTTCACATAAAACAAAGCAGTAATAATGAACCTTTGAAATATAGATTCAATGTTACACTTAGAAAGCGCACGGTCGGAGCGTCCGCCCGTCAGCGGTATAAACAGCAGAAGCTCCGGTCAGGATTCTTAATGTGTGTCGGAGCAAGCAGCGAGTACACACACTAAGCATTTAGTTCTAGTTTCTATAATTCATATCTGAATACAACAACCCAATAAATACTACACAGGAAACGGAAACACTGAGATATATGCGCATCGTCAAAAATCCCTCCGCACATTAAACCCTCATCATGAAATGAAAGCTAGCATTTTTTGGGGCTAATAGACTAATGAAAAATTTGTTGACAAATACTTTTTTCGTCAACTAACGTTAAGTCGACTAATTGGGGGCAGCTCTATAAGTAAGATGAACATTCGCTAGCCACAGTTTATTTTCTGCCATCACCAACATCCAGTGGAGAACTCTCTTTGCTTTTTCCCAGGGAGCAGAGTCCTGCATCGGGTTTTTTTCCAGGTTTGGTTCTGGGTAAAACAAAGATGATGCGGGTCGGGTCGCGGGTGTTGCATAATAAATATATTAAAATAATAATAATTTTGTTTAATGTTTAAATCCTCAGACCTCTCCCCCGCGGGACCGCGCATAATCATAACCTCTGCAGCGCATCAATCTGCTGCTGAGGAGAAGCTCTCTAGCGGAGAATACAGCATTTTCAATAACACTTCCTCAAGAGCGAAATCCAACGTCTGGGAGGCTTTTGGTGTCATCCTAGATGGAGAAAATATGCTCGTGTATGCGGGTTCGGGTCGGGTTGCGGATCTTCTCAACAACAACTCCTGAACAACAACAAAACGCCCGCGTTTTATCCAGTTTGTACACAATGATGGAGAAACTTAACAAGCAGCAGTGGTCCACTGAAGAGACCAGCTACCTACTGGGAATCTGGTCTTCCGAAGAGGTACAGAGGAAGCTGGAGCACAATCGGTAACGTCATGACGCAAACGATGACGCAATGACGCAGCACCAGTCGGACTCTGGGCGGTGTGAAAAGAGCCAGAGCTAAACCGAAGAACCGGTTCTGAACCTGAAAAGCTCTAACACGGAGCTTGAACCGGAGTTGCGTTGGTGTGAATGAGGTAAAAGTGAGCTCTCACCATGTTCATGAAGCCGGGGTTACCGAGCAGACCGGCCAGATCCACACCACCCATCCCTGCTGTCTGAGAGAGAGAGGGGGGGGGGTGAGTACACACATGTCCCTGCATATCTGCTCTGAAAAAAAACGGCTTCTCTGTTCTTACTGGACTGGACGTTTCCATCTTCTCCTCTGCGATCTTCAGGTTGGTTTTGTAGGTGTCGTTATCGGGGTCGAGCTCCAGAGCTTTCTTGTAGTAAGTCCCTGCTTCTGTGTGTTTGTTGAGGCTGGCCAGAGCCAAACTGAAAAACAAAGAACACACCAGGATTTCCATCAGAACCTTAACAAAAAAAATGCTCAAATTGCTCAAATAGAGTGGTGCAGAGAGGATGCATTTTAGTGGGCCGACACGGAAGTTAACATTGCAAAGGCTCCCTGAAACAAAGCGTTAATGGGATTTCTCCAGTTTATAGAAGAAAACGTGCTCCGTGGGAAACAAACATTGATGATACATATATGTTTTGTTCAGTAGGATAATCTCCACATATTAATTAAATTATATATTTCTTGCAAAACAAATAATCTTGATAGCTAATCTTGATATCTTATATTAACCACAGTCCTTATTTCAGGCATCTAACCAGAAACACATTCAAAAATCAGTCGCAACAAGTGACCCAAAGTGCTTGATTGCTAACTCATTTCCGGGTTTTAGGACTCATTCCTGCACCACCTGCACGCAGTTGAAAAATCTGAAGTTGATATTATCTTTCATCTATTACAGCTGCTACAGCTAAAAAACGAGATTCACAGTCAGCAGAGGCCTGACAAATGCTGCTGCATTTCAGCAGAAAGGGAGCTGTAATACAGTGAGTTTATTCAGAAGGCAGCAGCTGAGACCGAGCCTGGTCTTACCCCATCCTCCCGTAGGCTTTGCTGTAGTTTGGGTCGATGCTGATGGCCTGCTCACAGTCCTGCACCGCTCCAGCATAGTTCCCTAGTTTACTGTATGCTGCAGCCCTGAGCACACAAAAAAACGTCACGTCAACTCTTCAACTTTGAGTTCAGGTCAAGATAATTCCAGGATAAGCCTGGTTGGTAGGGATGGGTATCGTTAGGATTTTATCGATACCGATACTGCTTATCGATACCGGTATTTTTCGATACTCTTATCGATACTTTTCAATAATTTGCTGCTCAAAATTATAGACATGATTACAAGATATGAAGATTAAACAGTCATTTTATTGTAATTTATTTATTATTTAATGTCATACCAAGCAGGTATGAGTGTGTTTCACAGTGTGTCTCTGGAAGGGGGCGGTTATTGGGGGCAGTTCATAAATCCATGTAAACATGGCCATTATTCAGTTAAAACGAGACGCTGCGTGCGCACCTCCTAAACCGGAAGCTAACCATTATAATCCGTTTATTATTTATAATTGTAATGATGGATTATCAGTAATCATCTTAAAGTTACAGAGACATTGGATTAACCGTTTTTATGCCCTTGAACACAACTTTTGATCACAAAACAGCAAAGGTAAGACATAATTATCATCATGGCTACGTAAAGTGAAGTTATTTTCTTGCTCTTTCCTGGCTGCTAGTTCAGTGAGTTTTTATACCAATGGAATCTGTGGAATCCCAGCTTTCATGTGATATGTCGTTTGTGCAAATAAAATGACGTAGAAAAGATCGCTTTTGCCAGTGATGTGCTAAAGTAGCTGTTAGCCCCGTTAGCCCATTTTGCTAAGTGTTTTTAGACTCTTGGTGTTGGACTTCTGTTCCGTGTAGGTCAAATGGTTAATATCGTCTGTTAGCTGAGTTTCTTCCCGTTAAGTGGGCATGCATCATTAATAGGTTGTTAAATGTTAAGAAGCCTTGAGACGCTGTTTCTAGCAAGATGTTGCGTCTGCCCATGTGGTCTGCCCCTGTGGTGTGTCTCACAATAATAAGAGCGCTGTTAGGAGAGATGACGAGTGGCATTCACAGTGGCCAATGAGAGTGGTAATCAAACCGGATACGTCACACGGGATGAAGGTTCCCAACCAACCAGAAATGTTTAAACTAAGGAAGTAGCGTAATGCATATACCGATAGCAGCACCGTTTGTCCAGCGGCTTAACGGTATACCGTACGGCACTGACTTAGTACCGGTTCTTGATACCCATCCCTACTGGTTGGTGTACACTTATGCATGCATCCATTGTCGAAGTGTCAGACTGAATGACACTCAAATACTAGAGAGAAAAAAGGACTGTTTTAGGATTTTTTTTATCTAAACATTTAAACACCCTAAATCTAAGCAGTATCTGATATTATTATAACAATCATATTGTAATAAGGTAACATTTATTTTAACATGTATGATTAGATTAAGTTTCTAAACTTGATTATCTAAGTTGTATGCTATATTATAATTTTCCACCACCACATGTTGGAGGTGATTATTGTATTTTGAACAGCACAACATCTGTGTTATAATTGTAGTTACTTTGCACATTCTGATAAATAATACAAAATATAGCCTTGTCAGAAAATAAGATGTAATGTATTATAATGATAATAAGATTCGTATAATAAGAAAATGTATGAGCTACCAGTCAGAATATAAACTTTTAGGGACACCTGACGGGACACTGACCTGTTGCAGTAATAGACGGCGTTCTGAGGGTTGATGGCGATGGCCTTCGAGTAAAACTCAACAGCAGCTCCGTAGTTCTCCACTTTCATTTGGTCGTTACCTGCAGTTCAAAACACATCACCTTATTGTAAATAAAATATAGAAAATAAATCCCAAATAACGGCAGTGAAGAGGAGATCCTTCATTATTGTCGTCTCACCATCAGTTTTGAGCACCTCTGCCTCTTCTCTCTGATCCTCGGTGATGGAGTTAGGAGGTTGTTGAGGAGCGGTGTTGTTGTTGACCTGCGACTCAACCGGAAGCTGCAACAAACAAACTGTGAGACTGACATCCCTGCCTCAAAATACTCAACCTGATTTGATCTTTATTAACAGATATTTATATTTCACATGTGAAAAGTCACACAAGCTGCTTTACCCCGGCTGTGGCTGAGGCGAAGATCTCCGGTAACGTCATGGGGACAGTGAGGGTATGGTCGTCAGTCGAAACTTCAAACGCTGTCTCCAAACACTGAACAGCAACTGCAGAAGGGCAAACTCACTTTATAAACAACCTGATAAAACAACATAAAACTACTACCAAGTGGTGTTGATCATCACTATTTGACATCATATCTGGGTTTTTGGGGAAAGCAACATCATTTGTATTACAACAATTATAACAGTAAGATATGTCAAGTTATTTAGTCTCTTATCCTTAAATATACATTATCTGCCGATAAATAGCCAGATCATATACTTATATTTACCTGAAAGTTGTTGGATATGCTTCTGACACATTAAATGAGCAACTAAGATACAACATAATATGTAATGTATATCATTTAATAATATATTGTATTTTATTTAGCTAATTAAACCAAATACTGACAGTCCTGATTCAAAACTAGAGGGTTTTAAATCTTAAATGATTGATGATATGAAAGTACAATGTGACCCCTGGGATTGACAGGACATCCTACAGAGAAGATGTCTCACTCTCCTGCAAGTGTTTGAACTAGAGAAACACTCAATCCACTCTGATTATAGCGTCAAAGAGTGGAAATTCTTCACGATAAGTTATTTTTAAACATCTCGTACATCCAACATACTTGGAGTACACACATAATTTGAGCGGAAAGATATCTAATTGTGATAGTATATCAAATAATATCATATATAATAATATAAAATGTTTTAGTCATGTATTCTACCCCTGGTTCTTGTTGTCTAAGGAGGACTCACCTTCCAGACTCTCCTGGGCCCCTGAGGACAGGTTCCCTGACTTGAGCTGATCATGGAGGAACTGGAGGATGGAGAAGGCGAGACGCTTGTTGTCTGTCATGGTGACGGAGGCTCAGACCTCTCTGTGGTCACTGAGGGAGAGAGACCCTGGAAATAAGGACAAGGACAATATTCATCAGTTAGTCAAGTTGTGATTATATTAATAAATGTCATGCAGAGAGAAAAAAACACAGTATTATATGTATGATTTATAAACTTAGTTTTAAATTAGATGTAACTACTTCCTGTTACAGAGTAGGGATGGGAATTTGAAAGCAAATGTATATTCGAATATTCGACCCCCAAAAAAATGGTTAACCGATTAACCGAAATGTACATATTCTATATAAAAAATAATTGTTTAATATCATTGCAATCCCTCCCTCGCTGTAATTCTCTCCGGTTAGTCCACCAGCAGATGACAAACACCCACCTCTCCGCCTCTTCCAAGGAACGAGGGGACCGCGCGGCAGAGTTTCAGTTAGATTTTTTTTCGCCGATCAACATGTCCGTTAAAGTTTAAATCTTCCAGACAAAATTAGAAAAGTGCTGGTCAGAGGTCTTCTTTGTTATTTATTGAGCTTTAAAACAAATGAATAATGACTCTATATAATCATAAGAATAAAACATGGAGGACGGAGATCTCTTTTTGTCCCCCTCTTCTCCCCGCTGCAGCCCAGCAGCTGATCTCAGAGCACGCTCCCCTCTCCTGCAGGGGGGCGTGGTCAGCTGCAGCTCACAGAATCAGCCCCCTGCAAAAACAGGGCTGGAAAGAGCAAACAGAGCGAAATGAGGTATGGCTAAAATGCAGGATCTGTTTGGTATTTTGAAAAAAAAACTATATTTATATACTTTATATAGGTATGGCCCTACAATATATTGTTCAAATATAGCATGATAGGTCCACTTTAAGATCCAGACGTCCGTGACTAAAATCCTTCAACCGGTTAAATATAGTTAAAAAAATACAAATTGTATAGGCATTAAAGTTCAAGAAAGGATGGTTTGCGGGAAAAAAACTGTCATTTCTTCAATTCCTGTATGTTTTCATATCGCAATATATATCGCAGGGGGGGGGGAATCGCAATGAGTTTCGCTTGTTCTCGCTGTATCGCCGACCCGGAAGCCTGTCCGCTCCTCGCAGCAGCAACGTCCCGACCAATCAGAGCACACTGGGCTCACAGGGAGGGGGGGCAGGAGCTCCAACAAGCCATTTAGGACAGAGAGTCAATACTGGTGAATGCACATACTTTACAGAGATGCTGTATGAGAAACCAATGTGAGTTTGGAAAATTGCACAGTATAAATCTATTTTAGTATACCTCAACAATGGAATTATGATCAGTAGAAATGGCCATGACATGAGACCTTTAAGTACAAATTAGAGGTACTTGGGAAATATAAAATAAGTATATAAATAATAGAAACTAATGACATTTTGACAATCAATAATCCCTGGTTCTCACAGGACAGCAACGCCACTAACATATAATGAACTTTTATAATATAATATGTTGTAGGTTAAATTCTAAAAACGTATATAAAGAAGTTACCACAGCATCATACATCTGCAGAAGTAAAATGCAAAAAACGAATTAATGCAGTAGTTATATCAACCGAAAAACGTAGGACTTGTGGTATTAGTAGAGTACTTTCCCATTGTGTTACAGGTACGTCAACTGCAGTAAAAGATCCCCACCGACTCCCTCCCAACAGTCTCACACACACACACACACACACACATTACAATTAGATTAAGCTCCCCCTTTAGCATTAGCTTTTAGAATTTTCTAGAAACTCGGTCCAAGTAGAATCGGTACGACTGTTTAATGCTAACACTAGGCATCTTGGTAACGTTATATGAATCATGTGAACAACTAAAAGCCACCTAGCAAACAGCTGAGTGTAGGTCAGATATAAGAAGCCAATGTTGAAAAGGAATATTGAACTTGGTTTTCCCATAAACAAAAGTGAGCAGGTTAGCTGCAGTTAGTCTGCTAGGATTTGGTTAACTACTAGATCACAATTGCTTGTAAAATAAAGTTTGACCAATACAGGATATAATTATAGCAGTTTAACTCTAGGAGAGGAGGTGCACAAATGGGCACAGTTATTATGGGTGGAAGCCTCCAGCTTCAATGTATACTCGACATGTTGACAGGTAGTCACCGGGAAGATGAGCAAACTCATTACTGTTTCATTTACAGCAGTCGCTTTATAACTCCTGCTAAATCGCTATTTTAAGTTGTACTTATTTGGGGTTACTAGCATATGCCAAATTACAGAGTGTTTTGACAGCTCATTGTATGTTTCAACGTCTGTTCTAATAGGTGTATGGTTTTACGAAGAAGCAAGACCCTGTTATTTTTCCAGAGTATTCTAGGGTTTGGCGTGACATGGTCTCCTTCCTATAACGACACGATGCTAAGTAGCTAGCGACCTAGCTTATTAGATTCCGTTGACTCCAGCGGTGCTGTCCTATTTGTTTGAAGACCGGCATGCTGCCTGGTATAACATGAGGACACAGTAGTGGGTTTTTCCTACCAGTTGTCTCTATGGTTCAGTTGTAGATTAGCCCGAATAAGGATGAATTCACGTTAGCTCCGATCCTTCGAGTATTCGTAGCCGTCATTCAGCTAGCTAATAAGCTTGGCTTGGAGTTATGTCGTCATACGTAGGCGCCGGTGTGGATTCATTCGTTTCCGGTGTCAGTACCCGATAGAGAGGCGAAGTCCCTCCCCTTCCGAGGGAGCTCGTGGGACCCAAGCAAGCCCCCAGGAAGTGCGCCGGACTCAGATGGAAATATTCGTGCTGGCCAAACAGCGGTACTACACTTCCTTTTGGTTGCCAGGCCCGGAAGCACTTTTTCCCATTGACTTACATGGGGAAAGAATGGTCTGTAAATCGTTGGATAATTTTTTTTTAACTAAATAAACTACCCAGTATGAAGACTTGTATCGCCCTTATTAAAAACATTCGTTCCTCAAGTTGTAAAAATGTGCTAATAACGTTATTCTGAGAGTTATTTCCCTCTGCATTATGAACGCGCATCTAACCCACAGGACCGCGCCCCCAGGCTCGTTCATGTTACGTGTTCAGCCCTTTATATATACAGTCTATGGTTCAGCCTTTACCCATGGATGCACAATAACAACGGACCCACATCGTCTAACCCCACGGAGCTGTAATAATGGATATATTGCACATGTTTGCTGTAACTCATCACTTGTAAAATATTATACTACATGGGCTGTATGATTAAATCTTGTACCGTAAATAAATAAAGTTAATATTACCGACGTTAGATTAACGTCCCTGTAGCTTCTTATTGCACTAAGAAGCTTATTGCACTGTATGTATATATAAGTGCAATAATTATGCTAAATGAAGCTCTGTTGCTTGGATATCACTAGATCCTGTTACAGCGTAATATAAGTACATAACGATTGATGTGCACACTAGCATAATTACTAGCTAGTCGTTAGCTGCTAACTGCCGGCTCGTTAGCCATCATAATAACAACCCAACATGCTGTCATGAACGCGTGGTGCTGTTACGTGTACGCAAATTGACGTGCTTGATGTGAACGAGCCTTTTGGTTAAAGTTGCGCATGCTCTATGAGCGCACATACGGGTACTTCTCAGGCATGCCGGGTAATCTGTGACGTTTCACTCTCTCAAAAGTTGCCCCATTTTATCATCATGCGCGAATGAGCAACACTCATAGGAATGAATGAGGCCCATTTTCTCCATTGACTTCAATGTATATTTCTCCGCTTCCGGGGTCCCATGGAGCTCCACCGGAAGGGGAGGGACTTCGCCTCTCTATAAACAAAGGGAAACAAGGGGCCTTTCTCATTTCAGCTAATCCCCCTCCTCGACTCCCCTCCTCGACTCCTATCCTCGATACTCAGTCCCGCCCACAGGAGATGCGAGCAGAGGAGCCGAGGAGAGAGGAGGGGAAGCAGCAGGCAGTTAGAGAAATGAGAACTCCTCTCCTCTGAGCGGTCATTTTAAAGAGACGTCCATTAATGATGACAGGAGGCACAGCAGCCCTCTGTCTGATGGACAGATATGTTCATGACGACTTATATATTTACTTTTAATTCATTCACAGTGCGGTATAATGATTTGTTCCGCTGCTCTCAGTTCCTCCGTTTCCACTTCCTCATTCTTCTCCGTCTCAAACATTCCTGACATTCCAGAACGCACGTTTTTATATATATTTAAGTTTAAGTTGTCGACCCTCCGCTTCGCGTCGGGCCGAACCACGCCCCTTAGCTGTGATATAATGAGCATATACCACGGCCTGTCGTGAGCTATTGCTTTTATAAAACGGTTACCAAGTGTGGCAATATGAAAGAAAAATACACACTCTAATTTAAATAGTCTTTATTAGTAAATAATGATGTTCAAAATAAAATAGTCCCTCCGTTGCCTTCTGCACGAAACAGGGGTGGTTGCTATGCAACAACACCAACAGCTAGCGAACATATTAGACAGAGAGCGTTGATCCATTATTTGGCTATTTGTTTACATTCATTTGTATGTTGCCGTTTATTGTGCACCCACTGAAAAACTGTCCAGCATCAGTAGAATGGCTTACGTGGTTACTTGTATAGGTTGAGGTTCTAGGCTGTTGCTTGGCGTGGCGAGAATATTGCTCCACTTTCTCCGGTCCCCGAGATTCGGCTTCCAGTAGCTCTGGAGAGAGCTTTCGCACCTGTGGTCACTAACGGTCATAATTTCTCTGCTTTGTTTCAAGACCCGCATCAGAAAGCGTTTGAATGGTGGTACTTTTCCAGTTGGTCTACCTGCTCTTCACGTATAGCTCTGCATGTCGTCGTTTAGGTGCATTTTTCTGGAGATAGGCACTCCTCAATCCACTCCTCCATAGTAAGACCCCCCCGGAGGTCGAAGTTAATCTTAAATGTTTCCATCTTATGCTTTGTAAGTTTCTTTCGTAACGGAAGAAATGTAAATAATAATATATTTATAAAACGGACAAGTCAAATCAAGCAATCTGATTGGTCGATAGCGTTTTTGCGGACCTCTTTGATTACAGATTTGAAAACATCGTTGCTTGCTTTAAAAGTAGCACAATTCATTATGTCAAACCTTGGAAAGTATCTAGATATCCCTGCCCTAATGCCAAAGGAACTGCACACTGAATACGCCGTTTGATGTCTATGTCTGGACCACTGCGTAAAAAGGAGGGTTACTGCCCCGTTACTTCTCCGCTGCTTTGTTGTTCCAGTTTGAAAAGCAAACTGCAAGCAGTTTGCAAGCAGTTTGCTTTTCAGCCCAACTGTATACTATTGTTCTCAGACGCGGAGGGATACTGACTTGTTGTGAAAAGTAATTTACAATTCTACCCGTGGTATACGCTCAGTATATCACGGCTAAGAACCAATCAGATTGCTTGATTTGACTTGTCCGTTTTATAAATATATATATATAACAGGCTACAGATGCGGACACACACTTACACACACATATTGCATATATTTATATAAATATATACAATTTCAGAATCAAACAGAGCACTCATAATAACGTAACACTATCAGAGACTGGATATATCCCCCTCCCCCCCCCTCTGGTCGCTACAATGAGGAAAATAAATTACGGGCCAAAAGTTGTATTTACAAGTATTAAAAGTAAGCAGAGGACACCACACCAACTGAGACCTGTCTGTCCGCTGCATCTACGCACACACTGTACCACACACACCTACAGCTCCTAAAGCATAATCAGGCTACAGCCGTTGTGTATTTTATTATGTGAAGCACTAAATGGTTTTAGAAAAATATCGACTCTTTGCTTGTAGATATCTACTAAAAACTACAGCAAATAAAGAGAGTAGGCCTGTTACACTGAGTGATATTGATATATATTTTAGACACTGCTCTGCTTTCTGCACGGACCTCACAGCTGTTCTCACTGTAATCATCGCGACGCGATGAAAGCAGTTAATCAAATAATATCCAGGGGATGCATGCAGAGCTGTGATTGGCTGAGATAAGTCCGGCCGTGCGTCACGACTCTCTGAAACATCTCTGTTCCCGGAAATGCATCCACGAAGGACCCGTGGAGGACCGTGGAGGACCCATCAGTGTATCCTCGGTTATAGCTCCTCCAGAGAGCCTCCTCGACGCTCGATCCTCGGTCCTCCACGTGCATTTAGAGAAATGAGATGTCCTTCAACATGGCGCGCTGAAATTCATTTCCGGGTCACTACCGGAGGACCGAGGAGTCGAGGAGTCGAGGAGTCGAGGAGTCGAGGAGGGGGATTTGATGAAATGAGAAAGGCCCATGGTGAATTTAGCGATCACAACGAAAACGGCCAAGACACATATTGAGTCCAGAACATTTATGTTATTAAGGGCTGTAAATATAATAAGCCTATGTCTAAAATGGACAACATTGTTAGGAGATTTAAACAATACAGCGATTCTGCACTGCGGTCACTCAGTCGTCTCTCGTGTTGTTTTTTCAAATCAGCAGCTCTTCATTTTTTTGTCCTGCTATATTTGATGATCGATACAAATATTTGTTATCACAAGTTCTTAATAAAACTGATACTGTTGGATTTGGTACTAGTTTCAGTTTGACTGCTACCAGAAATAAAATGAAGTAGGCCTGTAGTGCCGAGGAATATGGAGTCAGAGGCGGTGCATCAAAGGTGCAAGAGTGAGCTTTATTGAGGAGCTGCAAAGGACGTGTCGTCGGGTCGCAGCCCGGGAAGAGAAGAGAGTGAACTAAGGAGAGCCCACAATACATATAGTAAACATGTACAATGTCCGTGTAGGAACAATACCCCTACCCCACAGTTCCGTGGATGAATTATGTCCTAGTGTTAATAGGTGGTCACCACAGGCCTACCTTTACGGTGTAGGCTACTTTGTGAGTAATCCTCTGTCAAAGTCCCCAGTCCTGAGTACAAGAAGGCAATTACAATTATTGGACAGAGTATTTTAAGAGGATACGGTGGACATATTAGGCTTGTTTGAGACAAGCGAGACCTGCGCAGTTGCGATCAACGTCTTGGGCCCCGTCTCAGGTTGGTTAAATGGAATCCTTGCGTCCCTCACTTGCGTCATTTCCCTGAGTTTAGTCCCTCCCACCAGGGAAGCATGGAGGGATGCAAGGAAACCACGAGAAGCAGGGAAATTAGTTTTAAGAGCAATGGGACGTCCTTTCCTCCGGAGTGTCACGTGAAGCGACGTCCGTTTGTGATGCACAGCTGATCGCACAGCTGTTCCTCTGACAGCAGCCAGCTCTGTCCCCGTTATTTCCACAAACACCCCCACCTCTGTTAGTACACATTTACTGACACAAACATGTGTATCATCTGTTGTAGACCCAAATACATTAACCCTTTGGAGTCGACCGTCACGCCAGCGTGATCAGATCACATGACCTGTTCAAGCCGGTGCCGCATAACAACAACAGTCCGGACAACATTGCCGTGTGTTTCTGTCGAAAGTACTGGCTTGAAACTATAACCCAGTCTTTGTTTCATGCAAAAAGACCCAGTAAACACGGAGATACGATGATATAAAGTTAATACATTTCAAAAGTATGAAAAATGGAAGCACATATTTGAATATCTTCGCCGTATTTGATCATTTTACGAAACGGAAAATACTGGAAA
>CALSBZ010046918.1:6296021-6316818 GCA_943591055.1 Gobionotothen gibberifrons
AGTTCATCAGTAAAGCCTACGACCATTATTCGGAGGGAAATGCTACAACATTATTTAAGCTTTTAAATGTTTTGTTGTGCCTACTGTGTCACTGTTGACAGAACTTGAGAAATGAGGAAAAAAAGCCAATGGGATACACCTGTTATTTGTTCATAAAATGTGTATATAGGTTCATGCTACCTCAATCAAACTTTCACATTATCATAGTGACATCCCATGTATATATTTCCAGCTTTCAAATGGTTTCGTTATGTATGTTTGTGTTACCTATATGAAAAATAATATCATTTTCAAAATCTGTTTTTACTTTTTTTTGTGATTTTGGGTCCAAAATGTTCATATAGTACCTCAAAATGAAAGAAATAACTATCAGGTTATATAGGTGAGGTTGTCCTTAAAAAAAGGATACCAAACATTGGCATGCCAAACATTTCTTAATGGGGTTTAGTAAGACAAATCAAAAGTATGCGAAAACGGCCAAATTAGCCCAGGACTCCAAAGGGTTAAATAAAATAAGAACTCATTCTCAAAGAAGATAAACGCCATTCTTAAAATGTATAAACGAAAAAAGCGATCATCAAAATGTTTCCAATAAATGAATAAAATGATTTTTGACCACTTTGTGGTTCAGATATATCACATATTTGTAACTAAATGATGCATTAATTTAAACAAAACACAGTATAAACTGAGGAGTGACTCCCGTGAGGTTCATGTATTTTCTTCACTCCGCTGGAAAACTGCTCTCATGTCAAGAAGCATGAGATCAGTGCACAGTATGGGGGCGGGGCGAGTATCCGAGGATTTCATCGGAGGATGGTCTGGTGGTTCCTCGATTATCGCTCCTCCATTATCGCTCCTCGCTCCTCCAGCAGAAATAAGAGCCATGGGACGGTACTCAAGATGGCGCAGACAAATCAACTTCCGGTGAGACCGAGGACCGAGGAGCGGGGAAATGAAAATAGTCGACCTGAGACGGGGCCTTGCTAGTGCGTTGCATGATGGTTAGTCATTTTGTCCGACTTGGGCCCCGTCTCAGGTCGGTTAAATGAAATCCTTGCTTCCCTCACTTGCGTCGTTTCCCTGGGTTTAGTCCATGGATGTATAATAAGAACTGGATACAGCGTGGGAGGCGGGGCCTCATTCATTCCTATGAGAGTTGCTCATTAGCGCATGATGATAAAATGGCCCAACTTTTGAGAGAGCGAAACGTCACAGATTACCCGGCATGCCTGAGATGTACCCGTATGTGCGCTCATAGCGCATGCGCAACTTTAACCAAAATGCTCGTTCACATCAAGCACGTTAATTTGCGTACACGTAACAGCTGTTATTATGGATTTGAGATTAATGAGACGGCAGTTAGCAGCTAACGGCTAGCTAGTAATTATGCTAATGTACACATCAATTATGTACTTATATTACGCTGTAACAGGATCTAGTGAAATCCAAGCAACAGAGCTTCATTTAGCATGAAAGAATGATTGCACTGTATATATACATTATATATATATATATATATATACATACAGTGCAATAAGCTTCTTAGTGCAATAAGAAGCTACAGGGACGTTAATCTAACGTCGGTAATATTAACTTTATTTAATACAACATTTACGGTACAAGATTTAATCATACAGCCCATGTAGTATAATATTTTACAAGTGATGAATTACAGCAAACATGTGCAATATATCCATTATTACAGCTCCGTGGGATGGCAGTAAAACGATATGGGTCCGTTGTTATTGTGCATCCATGGGTAAAGATAAACGCAATGCATGTAGTGCTGAACACGTAACATGAACGAGCCGGGGGGCGCGGTCCCGTGGGTTAGATGCGCGTTCATAATGCAGAGGGAAATAACTCTCAGAATAACGTTATTAGCACATTTTTTACAACTTGAGGAACGAATGTTTTTAATAAGGGCTATACAAGTGTTCATACTGGGTAGTTTATTTAGTTT
This sequence comes from Gobionotothen gibberifrons, assembly GCA_943591055.1. Taxonomy (NCBI): domain Eukaryota; kingdom Metazoa; phylum Chordata; class Actinopteri; order Perciformes; family Nototheniidae; genus Gobionotothen; species Gobionotothen gibberifrons. The sequence goes on from CALSBZ010046918.1 coordinate 6,297,988, forward strand.
AAAAAAAATTATCCAACCCGGATGTAAACTCCTTCCGGTTCCTTCGTCAAAAAAGCAATGCAATTTCTCCATAGGATTTTGGAAAATAGCTCGAAATAAAGTCTGTGGTTGAAACACATTTAAGAGAGGAATCACGTTTTGTTCAGCCGGATAATCTCCACATGTCAACCCTACTTTTATAATTTTTGAATCATAAATCTAGTCGCCAGAAGCAAAATGCTAACGTTATGCTATAAACGAACTACAAGCTTGTACAGCAGCAGGGTCGCACGACTTCAACGTCACGCCAACTTAAGATCGTTTCAACTGACTTGCACTGAAACTGCACTTTGAACACTTTAAATATATTATTAAAGGAGGGGTAGGTAAGTTTGAGAAACAGCCTCGAGTGCACACAAATTCAAAAGTACACAACCAAAAGAATCCGCCCCTTCCTTCAGACTTCCTACAGAGCACCTCCTCCAACACACATGAACGTGCACAAGATCATGATAATGAATGTAAAACAAATGTATAACACAGTTATTGTCAATGCTTATATTTTTGAAGCTAGCATGTTTGCTTTGTGAAAATATACTACAAATGTTACGTCTAGCTGAGGAGAGCAGGCTGCGGTAACCAAATCAAATCAAGTTTTATTTATATAGCACATTTATAAACGATTTTTGATCGAGCCAAAGTGCTGTACATATAATAAAAATAGCCTACAGTAGGGACACTTTACATTAAATACAACAGCACAGATTATTCAGAATATCAATATGAGAAAAACGACACCCTCTATCCTTAGAACGTAACGTTACATATCAGGCAAAAAAAAGGTTATCAATACTACACAGCCCAAGTTGGTTTTGAATGTTTATTTGAAATATTTAGCGTATTCATCCATCATGTTTGTCGACGAACGAAATACAGTACCTAATTACCTAGCTACGCTAGACAGCGTCTGCTAAATGAGTAAATATAAATGCTATGCTACCTAGCGTTCGTTTCTGTTATTATCGGTGACACATTGGGACACACAGGGGAGAGCAACATACAGTTCAGCTATGCTGCATACAGACAATTTGTTGTGTGGCAATATGGAGCCCTGGGACAGGGTCACAGAGTGATTATTCCCAGTTGCTGTGTCTGGAAGATACGCGACCGGTACCCAGATCCACATATAAGCTCACAACAGTCCAAGAGAAAAAGAGCGAGCATGGCGTCAGCTCCGGCCCGGTGTGCTCCATAAGTAGTCGCCATCGTTGAAAAGCAACTCCGATATTGACTCTGGTTTGACTTCTCCTAGTTTCCACTTTCTTTTTCTTCATAATTTGCTCCATTACAGTTCTTCTTTTGCGACTGGTAGACGATGTTGAAGCAAACTCTGCCATGGTGAACGTGTCCTTTTCAAAGGACTTAGAATATGCATTGCTATCAGGATATTAAGAGCATTCCATGGAATATAACAAAAAGTGTATCTCGAGCCGGTTTCTCAAACTTACCTACCCCTCCTTTAACTGTATAACCCGGTTATCTAGGCCCTTTTTGTTTTGTTTAATGTATACCACGTTTATCTAGGCCTTTTTTGTTTTTGTTTTATGTATACATGTGTTGATATGTCCGTTATTCTCGAGTCCAGAAGAGAAAGTTTTAAAATAAGGAGATCAGTGAGTCTCGACTAAAGTTTCAAAATGTGGGTACTTTAATAAAAAATCAGGCGCGGTGATGTTACAAGCAGGCGGGAGTTAAAAGGAGGAATACAGCTGTTGTCCTCAGGTTTAGGTCAAGAAGAAAGGGCACAACAAAACACATTTCGTCCTTAAATACAGTAGACTGGCTCCTCCCGTCAGCTGGCTCCGTTGTTGATGACTTCCGCTAGTCCCCCTATGTCCGCACACACTTTTTCAAAGGATATTTACATCGTACATTTAACACATGACTAAACACGCCTTGGTTCTACACACTCGCCTGCATCACTTTTTATCTTATTACAACGGCTGATAATATTTACGTTCGGTTTAACATTGAGTTCAAGCTTCCGTCAGTATTTCAGAGATAACTTCCGGAATAGATTTTCAAAATAAACTTGTATTCCTGATTCTGGCGGAAGTCTTTTCAAAATAAAAGCTTAACATACATTTTGCGTGAATACTCCTGTTTTCTCAATAAAATCAACATTTAAGCTAAATTATGCCATTACAACATTGATTTAATTACTAACACATGTCACACTGTGGGAAACGATATTTCTGGATGTATAACACATGTAGAATTTTTGACAATAAAGCTGACTTTGGCGCGCTTGCATATTTTAACAAAGCTTTTCATTTTAGCCACACTGAATTTAACTAGAAGTCATGGCTGTGTCAATTACCAGTCTGATATCGTTTTACAAAGATGACAAGAAGACTGGAGATAGAGGAGAGAACCACTGCAAGTAGGGACACGTAAAACAGTGCAGCCTAGATGAAAGTGTGCTTACCGGTGTTGTCAGGGCTAGCATAAGGGACAAGGTTTATAGAGTGTCGGTGAGTAGTGATAGCAAGAGTACCATTAACCTAGAGTTAATTTATTCACATTAGTGACATTAATTCCCATCAACAAATCCATTTTATGTGTCCCTACGGAGCCAGGGAAATGACAATTAGTGAAGCATTGCAAATCAAGGGCTTCTGTGTCAGTAAGGAAGGAGAAACATTCAGCCTGCGTGAGGAACATCCTTACTGGCACCAAGTGCAAGGTCAGCTTCACCTCACTGCAAGAAAGATGAAGAAATTGTGAATCGTTTTTAATTTACATTTACTCGCCTTTGCAATGTTGTGGTTGTTAGAGTGTTAGGTTTCCTGTCAGCTCGTCTGTTGGGAAGATATAAAATATTAGTTTCATGGAAGTCACACCGTCACATATAAGAGCATTAAGACATACAGATGAAGCACTTAATTTCGGACAGTTTGAAACGCAAGGGCAGTGATTGGTAAGTGGTCTGCCCTCGCTCAAGGGAAAGCCTCCAGCTTGACTTGAGACCGCCCCCGTTATAAATAAATGTAATTATAATGAAGCCAGCTGCAATGGATCATTGAAAGCCTGAAATTGAAAATCTGGCAACGCCCTCTTGGAAAATAGTGGGAGGGCTTGACCTTCCTCGAAACTGGTCGTAGGCAGGAACAGGTCAGCTGGAGTCCGAAATTAAGTGCTTCATCTGTACAGTACATATACAGTACTAAAGATATAACCTTGCACTTTGATAAGTCTCGTGAACATTTTCACTATTTTGACATTATTATAGATCAAAATTGAACTAAAGAAATAAATGGTAGATTAATCCATATTGAAAATAGGTGTCAGCTGCTACACTAATTATAATAGTTATATTTCTTCATTAAGATAAGATATTACTGTATTGATCCCAATTTGGGAAATGTTTGTGTTGCAGCAGCATAACAAGAAAAACAAAATATAAGTTATTATATATACAAAAGTATGTGAGGGATGGAATATTAAATATTAAATAGAATATAAATGTAAAATGTACATGTGATTTTACGTCCAAGAGAAGCTATGGAGCAGAGAGTTCTCTGCCAGCCAGAGGTGATTTGTTATTAGTTCAATATGTCAAACTGATTTCCCTGACTACAATCTTTAGTTACATGGTGAAACGTTATGCTGCTTGTACTAATTAGACTTATCATATAAGCCACACAGGTTTTAATAGGATTTATTCATTATCTTTACTTATGTTGCGGTCTTTTCAGCAGCGCCATCTATAAAACGGCGATACAGTCACTACCCATCATTTAAATTTCACCGTGACATGGACAAAAATGTAACGTCAGCTTACCTCATGGCACGAATCCAGACTCTCCTTTGGAAAACATTGGCTGGGAAACGATAGAACGAGCATGTTTCATGCGAAGACCTGTGGCTGCAACCCGGAGCAAAGCAACAAACCATTGTGTAGCTAACTAGTAGCGCTAGCTTTAGCTAACGTTAGCTAACGAAACGAACTGCCGAGTAAAATAGGAAAACACTGGTAATTAATTATTCTATCATTTGTAAAACTACGGTGTTAAAAACGACAATTTCAAAAATACAGATTCTAATGGTCAGATATAGATAGGCCTATACAGATACTAAAGATAGGCAGGTACTTGCTTTCAAGGAGAACACGGGGGAAAACAAACTTAGCGGGAGTGTTTACGTGTTCGGCGTAATGACGTACAGCGGCCTCGACAATTTCTGTAGTCCTATTCAGCCACTCGGTAACAACCATAGTTTTTCAGACACGTAAACTCTTCAAAAATCACCAGTGGGGTCACTGCTGATGTATTTAATGTCGTAGAACAAAACGTGATTTATCTCTTAAATGTGTGTCAACCACAGACCTTATTTCGAGCTATTTTCCAAAACCCTATGGAGAAAATGCATTGCTTTTTGACGAAGGAACCGGAAGTGCTACAAATGCTAACTTACTTCCGGGTTTTAGGACGCGTCACTGCGGTTCTCTATTCTGTCTCCATGTAAGTCAATGGGAAAAAGTGTTTCCGGGCCCAGCAACCTAAAGGAAGTGTAGTACCGCCGTTTGGCCAACACGAATATTCTACACAGAGTCCGGCGCACTTCCTGGGGGCTTGGTTTAGTCCCTCCTACCAGGGAAGCATGGAGGGACGCAAGGAAACCACGAGAAGCAGGGAAATGAGTTTTAAGAGCAATGGGACGTCCTTTCCTCCGGAGCGTCACGTGAAGCGACGTCCGTTTGTGATGACACCGCACAGCTGTTCCTCTGACAGCAGCCAGCTCTGTCCCCGTTATTTTCACAAACACCCCCATAAAATAAGAACTCATTCTCAAAAAAGATAAACGTCATTCTTAAAATGTATAAACGAACAATAGTTTGATTAATATTGATTAGAGTGCACAATAGAAATAAAATAATTCAGAGAAGAAAAAGAGATATGTTATCTATCAAAACCCAGTTAGATTAACATTCATTGGATTGCACTCTTTGTTTGTTTGGGTGCATGTAGCACATTAACATTTTAATATCACTTAATGACTGACTGAATGGAAATGACAATAAATGAAAATGTTAAACGAAAAAAGCGATCATGAAACATTTTCCAATAAATGAATAAAATGATTTTTGACCACTTTGTTGTTCAGATATATCACATATTTGTAAATAAATGATACATTAATTGAAACAAAACACAGTATAGACTGAGGAGTGACTCTCGTGAGTTTCATGTATTTTCTTCACTCCGCTGGGAAACTGCTCTCATGTCAAGAAGCATGAGATCAGTGCATGCGCTGCATCGTCCAATCAGTGAGCGATACACAGTAAGGGGGCGGGGCGAGTATCTGAGGATTTCATCGGAGGATGGTCTGGTGGTTCCTCGGTTATCGCTCCTCCATTATCGCTCCTCGCTCCTCCGGCAGAAATAAGAGCCATGGGACGGTACTCAAGATGGCGCAGACAAATCAACTTCCGGTGAGACCGAGGACCGAGGAGCGGAGGAAATGAAAATAGTCGACCTGAGACGGGGCTATGCTCTGGAGGCTCGCCTACATGAGACGTTGAAATCTCGCGGGACAAAGACGCCCGCAGCCTTGAGAGCGAGGCGAGGCGAGGTGCCGCAGTTTCTCTCCACGGGCTGCGGAAGCTAAATGCTTGATGGGAAACGTCTCGCTGGTATCTCGAGCTGAGCGCTCATTGGTGGTTTTTACCACGTGCTGCTGATGAAACTCTCCAATTGGCTCGGCAAAAGTTTGTTGTTGTTTTGTGTCAGTTTTACGTCGTCACATTTTTCATCATTGTTCCACAATGTTTATCATCATGAAATTAATATCTATACATGTTATACTGTACTTGCACTGCTTACCGTTTTCATACTTTATATATCTTAGCATATTCATACACACGGTTCATACTGCTCACAGGCTGCTGTGTATATCTAGTGTATTCATACCCCTCACTGTTTATTCATCATTCAATTCATTATATCTTTTATTCTGTAGATTGTGTACATTACTTTTCACTTTACTGCTTGTTGCACTCCTGGTTAGAAGCTAAACTGCATTTCGTTGTCTCAGTACCTGTAATATGTGCAATAACAATAAAGTTTAATCTAATCTTGAGGAGGAACAAATGTATTTACTTCAGGCAAGCTTTTTGAGACCTCCCCCGGCCGCGATCGGCAATTCTCGTCTACTTTCGAGGCGAGCCGCAACGCGTCTCAAACAAGCCTAATATCAGCAATATTTCCAGTCAGACTCAGGAGGCTACTCCGGCAGTAGCATTTTTACACCTTTGAAAAGGCTTGTTTGAGACGCGTTGCGGCTCGCCTCGAAAGTAGACGAGAATAGCCGATCGCAGCCGTGGGAGGTCTCAAAAAGCTCGCCTGAAGTCGGACAGCTCGGAGTCGGGTTCGTCTTCTTCTTCTTCTTCTCTCAGTTTTTTGGCGGATTGCAAACAACTTTAAGGTGCATACCGCCACCTCCGGAGTCGGCTTGACTCGGTTTGCATTTAGAAAGAATGCACACATGGGTTTGAATCATTAATGTCAGATATGTACTAAGTAAATACATTTGTTCCTGCTCAAGATTAGATTCAACTTGATTGTTATTGCACATATTACAGGTACTGAGACAACGAAATGCAGTTTAGCTTCTAACCAGGAGTGCAACAAGCAGTAAAGTGAAAAGTAATGTACACAATAGACAGAATAAAGTATAGAATGAATTGAATGATGAATAAACAGTGAGGGGTATGAATACACTAGATATACACAGCAGCCTGTGAGCAGTATGAACAGTGTGTATGAATATGCAAAATATATATATAAAGTATGAAAACGGTATAGTATAAAATATATAGATATTAATTTCATGATGATAAACATTGTGGAACAATGATGAAAAATGTGAATGGAGGTGGCGACGTAAAACTGACACAAAACAACAACAAACTTTTGCCGAGCCAATAGAGAGGCGAAGTCCCTCCCCTTCCGGTGGAGCTCCATGGGACCCCGGAAGCGGAAAAATATACATTGAAGTCAATGGAGAAAATGGAGAGGAAAAGGTTATCTTTTGATCCCGTTTGAATTGTGCCACGAATTACACATATGATGTTTGTCAATTTAAAAGAACATTTTGCAAGTCAAAAAAATAAAAATGTGTCGTAAAACTGTGAAGTTACACATTTTTTGTGTGAAACTGCTCAGTGAACTACATCTCCGGTAGGGCAGAACAACACACGTCACCAAGATGTCCGTCTGTCTTGTCAACAAAAGGATTGACTACACTCACTATCACCACAATGAAACACGTCCAGAAGAATGTCATGCAAAGCTGCCTGTCTGCCTGTCTGCCTGCCTGTCTGCCATTAGCCGCGTTCACACCGAGTACTTTGCTGTACTTAGTTCCCGGCACTTAGTTCCGCGGCACTTAATACCCCAGGGCACTAAATACAGATAGCGTTCACACCGGAAATAAGTCCCTGGGGGACGTCACTTCTTCTTCTTCTGCTTTGGGTTTACTGGCAGGCCGCAAACAACTTCACGGCGTATACTGCCGCCGAAAATCCCCGGCCGGAAGTCCCCTGAGTTGGGCTGCTGGGACTCCCATATATTAAATAAAAATATAATGATACTAATGTGAAAGCCTTTTAGAAATGAATTGCACATAATAATTCCCACGGAGCTGTGAGCACTTAAACATTTATGTGACGTTTTTCCACTCATCTTCCAGTTGTCGGTTTTCCTCTGTTGAAATCGACCAGCTGTGAATGTGGGGGCGGGGCTTTTATACGCGAGTAGTGAAAACACTTCCGCGTAGTCTGCTCGCGTGTATCCTCCCTTTCGTCTCCTCCCGCACCCCTCCTCGACTCCTCCGTGTGCATTTCAGCTATTGGGACGTCCTTCAAAATGGAGTGTCTTGATCGATTTCCGGGTCAAGTCCCGGAGGAGGGGAAGAGAGGAGTCGAGGAGGGGTATTGGGATGAGGCTACGGTCTATGGTGTGTATATGTCCCATCTGTAGCCTGTTATTGTCTCATTATACCACACTGTCAATGAATCAAAGTAAATATATAAGTCATCATGAACACATCTGTCCCTCAGACAGAGGGCTGCTGTGCCTCCTGTCATCATTAATGGACGTCTCTTTAAAATGACAGCTCAGAGGAGAGGAGTTCTCATTTCTCTAACCGCCTGCTGCTTCCCCTCCTCTCTCCTCGGTTCCCCTCCTCGAGTCCTCCGCTCGCATCTCCTGTGGGCGGGACTAACTCACGAGGATAGGAGTCGAGGAGGGGAAATTTAAGAAGAGAGAGGCGAAGTCCCTCCCCCTCCGGTTGAGCTCATGGGACCCCGGAAGCGGAAAAATATACATTGAAGTCAATGGAGAGATAAACGTTATCTTTTGATCCCGTTTTAATTGTGCCACGAATGACACATATGATGTTTGTCAATCTTAAACAATAATTTCCATGTCAAAAAAGTCGTAAAACTGTTGAAAATTTGAAATATAAGACTATGAAAAATACGCAACTAGAAAGACTACAAATCCCAGAGTCGCGTAAGTGATGTCACCATTGTTTTCCTCCACTAAGAGATAGCTAATATCAGCGCGATATAGATATCATCTATCTATATGGCGCTGGCTAAGATAAGATAACTTTAACAAGATGCCTGTGTGCTTAGTACCAGGTTGTTATCATACCAGCAATGGGTCTTGCTCGTTCTTTCGCTTCCCGTCTGATGAAAGGAACAGGAGTGGCTGGATCAAGTTAGCTACCTAGCTAGTAGCTAGCACGTTAGTTAGCATTACAGCCTTGTCAATTTTATTAGCCTTAACAATAAGTAACATCAAGTAACACACATGTTAAACAGTAAGAGTAGTAGTCATATTTCGTGTACTTTGAAGAGTACTGTCACACCTGTGTGATCATTCTATAATACACACTTAAGCCCGGGGGAGAAATGCTAACGCTAGCTATAGCGTCTACGATCTTTTCTACTTCACGCTATCTGCACAAATGGTTGACATTAAACATTAAAAACTACAACCCTAATTATATTTTAAAACATGTTTAGAAGGCCTCACGAAATACTTTAATATAAATTCAAATGTAAATGTGAAGGGATGTGTGTAATGTGGTGAGATTTACATTATTCACCCACGGATCTATGGGTTGGGGGGGTATTGTTCCGCACGGACATTTTAGTTAACCGGACTCCTGTTGATGTGAAATCCGAAAACATTTTTTAAAAATAAAATAATTCTTTATTCCGAGTTTGCTTGCTTTTCTTTTTGGAGCTAATCACATAACGGCATTGTAATACACAGTTCGGCTGCATTACATATTACATATCTGCCGTAGTTCTGTATTTATAGAGCCCTGCTGAGAAGACTTCTGGACAAACAGGAAGCACTGCCGCCAAAACTGAATGTGATGTGGATCATAAATATCTCCGCAATTAAACAACATCTTACATTTATTTTCACACAATACGTCTCCTTGCAGTATCAATACTAATTCGGCTGACTTTTATATTTGATCCAATTGGTAGATAGGCTGTATTTACACCATAACGGTGCACAGCTGATAGAATGGCACATCTAGTGGTTAAAGCACGTTATTGAATTTTATTATTTTTCACAAAAATTAAACCATCAATAGCAAAAACAGAATTAACTGTCATTAGTAAACCACTCAAATAAAAAGATCATAAGTGGTTTTGTTTTACATATATTTTAAGGATAATAACAGCAATGTAACACTGTCTATGACACTTACTGTATAACACTGATTTGAAAAACATATAGAAAAAACTAATTCACCGCCCTTAATAAAGTACTTAAATATACATTTCAGGTGTGCTGTTTTGTTTAGATCATTAACATCTGGAGCTCTTTTAATGTCCTTTTTGATTACTGTTACACCAGGTCTTGTCAAAACCTTTAGGCTATTCCATATTCAATCCATTTTCAGTTTTTAAAGATATTACTGATTTTCTTTGAATATAAGAATGTAAATAGTCAGGGGATTTGGGTGATGGGAGACACATCTATGGATTCAGAATTTCAATAGCTTACTGTTAAATGTTTGTGATGTTTTACAAATCAGATATTAGAAGTAAAACATGTGAAATAATATACCAATATCCTGTACAATTATGTGAAAACATGAATAAAACTACACATCTTCAGATGTTATACATACACAAGTGTCCTATATAATACAAAGTTATTATGGCTGTGCACCGCCTAGTGGTTAAAGCACGTTATTGAATTAGTTGTGTGTATGATATGTCAATGAACCTTAGAAAATCTTGAAATCTTGAAAGGGATATGCAAAATAGCCATTATATACAGTCTTTAATTAACTATTAGTAGAGAATAACGAGTAATGAATATACTTTATAGGGATCTGCAGATAAATGTTTAGTCTTCTCAAGCAGCAGTCTTATCAAATATCTCTCCTGATTGTTGGCACTTGACAATCACCTTTCCCTGAATTTTACTCAGGTGTAACTAAAGCCTGATTTAAGGGTTGTGTATATTTCACATCAGAATCTGCAAAGTAACTAAAATAAATGTAGTGGAGTAAAAATACCAGGTTAACCTCTGAATTGTAGTGGAGTAGAATTGCTGTTTTGTTTAGTAATGGATTGAATATGGAATAAAGGTTTTGACAAGACCTGGTGTAACAATAATCAAAAAGGACATTAAAAGAGCTCCAGATGTTAATGATCTAAACAAAACAGCACACCTGAAATTTATATTTAAATACTTTATTAAGGGCGGTGAATTAGTTTTTTCTATATGTTTTTCAAATCAGTGTTACATTGCTATTATTATCCTTCAAATATATGTAAAACAAAACCACTTGTGATCTTTTTATTTGAGTGGTTTACTACAGTAATGACAGTTAATTCTGTTTTTGCTATTGATGGTTTCATTTTTGTGAAAAATAATAAAATAATAAAATTCAATAACGTGCTTTAACCACTAGATGTGCCATTCTATCAGCTGTGCACCGTTATGGTGTAAATACAGCCTATCTACCAATTGGATCAAATATAAAAGTCAGCCGAATTAGTATTGATACTGCAAGGAGACGTATTGTGTGAAAATAAATGTAAGATGTTGTTTAATTGTGGAGATATTTATGATCCACGTCACATTCAGTTTTGGCGGCAGTGCTTCCTGTTTGTCCAGAAGTCTTCTCAGCAGGGCTCTATAAATACAGAACTACGGCAAATATGTAATATGTAATGCAGCCAAACTGTGTATTACAATGCCGTTATGTGATTAGCTCCAAAGAGAAAAGCAAGCAAACTCGGAATAAAGAATTATTTTATTTTTAAAGAATGTTTTCGGATTTCACATCAACAGGAGTCCGGTTAACTAAAATGTCTGTGCGGAACAATACCCCCCCAACCCATAGATCCGTGGGTGAATAATGTCAATCTCACCACATTACACACATCCCTTCACATTTACATTTGAATTTATATTAAAGTATTTCATGAGGCCTTCTAAACATGTTTTAAAATATAATTAGGGTTGTAGTTGAAGAGTTTGTACATTGCGTTGCCTGGCAACGCAATCGCATAACGTCACGTCCGTTAATTCCACATCCACACAGTCTGTGATCCACACACATGGATTAACATCGATTTAATACATGAATGTAGCCTTTGTTTCTGCTAAAAGAGGTGTCGACCAGCTAGGGCAACAAGAAAATCGGCGAAATCAAGTGTGAGGATTAAAAGATAAATTAAAAACATCTAATTTTGACAATAAAAACCGACCAATAGGCGCGGTAGAGCCTTTCCTTGGCACTTCCGGGTATTTCTCCACTGGTTGGACCATGTTAACAATACCGTGTAACTGTCACGTTTGAAAGGACGAAACCGTGACATATTCACGTCTCCCAGCATGGTAAATCGTCACATGTTCACGTCTTGTCGTGATACCGGGTTGGAATTATGTGCTTACTGTTTACCTGTTCATATCTAATCAACAAAACAAAAACATGGTACAAATTATTTAAATGTGGGCTTCTTCAACACATTTTACACATTCAAATGTGGACTTTTTCTACACATTTTACACACCAAACATGTTCCCTTCAAATTTCCTCAGCTTCAGTTTGGATACAGGCTTGGTCATCACATCTGCAACCATTTCGTCTGTAGTCTAAGTTTTGGCCACAAGGTGTCTCTCTTACCCTACACTCCTGCATGTCAAAAACTTTTCAGTATATTTTCCACATATCTCTTTATTTTAAATTGTGTGGAAAGCATGTTCTTCACTTCAAATCTTGGTGTTGCTGGCTGCGATGATAAGATCATCGACCCAGATAGCAATTATGACTTTCCCCTCTTTAGACTCCTTGGAGTACACTCAGTGGTCTGCCGGGTTCTGTGTAAAATTGTCATCTGTTAAGCATTCATGTAACATCGTATTCCAATTTCGCCCTGACTGCTTCAGGCCGTAAATTGACTTCTTTAGTTTACACTCTAGCTTTCCTCCCTCTTTTACATAACCCTCAGGTTGTTCCATGTAAATGTCGTGATCAATGGGTGCATGCAGGTAGGCCGTCTTTACATCCATCTGGTGCAAAATCAAATCCTCTTGGGCTGCCTTCTGCATTAATACACGTACACTTGTCAGGTTGGCTGTAGGTGAGAACGTCTCCCCGTAATTTATCCCCGCCCTCTGACTGTATCCTTTCGCTACGAACCTAGCTTTGTACTTGTCGTGTCCTTCAACATCTCCCTTAACTGAATAGACCCTCCAGAATTTACCTCCCACTGTTTTCCTGCCCTCTGGCAATTTTGTCAGGGTAAAAGTCTGATTGTCTTCTAGAAACTTCATTTCCTCATCCATCACTTTTCTCCAGTTTTCTGACTCAGTCGATGTCATGGCCTCTTTAAAGGTCAGAGGTACACCGCAAACTGCTCTGTAACAATAATCTATACTAGTGAGTGTTTTATCCTCTTCATCACTATCTTCCTGAGTATAATCTCTCAAGTACTCTGGGGGTTTGCGCTCCCTACTGGGATATCTCCCACTGTCTGAGGCATGTGACGCCACCCTAGGGTGCTGTTCGCCATCATCCTCTGGTGCTGACTGTGGAGCGTTAGTCTGTACATCTGTGCTCAGTACACTAGGCTGTGGGGCCTTTACTCCCTCTTCACAGTCTTCCTCTGAATCCTGTTCTAACCACTGTGTCTGAGTCTCGCTATCACAAGTTGTGCTGGTGATAAACTTTACTAGTCTGTGCTTCTGCACCTTCTCTTTGTCGGGGTAGTAAACTAGATAGGCGGGGCTTCCCTTGTCATGCCCTACAAAACGTCCTTTCTCACACCTTGTATCTAATTTTCCCCTGTCCTGCTGGTAAGCATAACACACTGCTCCAAACTTATGCATCCTAGCTAAGTTACACTTTTTCCCTGTCAGTGCTGAATATGGCGTAGTGCCAGTGTGCTTATTGAAACACCGGTTTCTGGTATGTGGTGCTTCCTGAATGGCATAGTGCCACAGGTTTTTAGGCAGATCACTGTCAATAAGCATACATCTGGCCATTTCAAAAAGAGTGCGCCCTTCTCTTTCAGCTGTCCCGTTTTGATGCGGGGAATAAGGACAAGACGTCTCATGTCTGATCTTGTTCTTTCTCAATAGTGTCTGAAACTCCTTACTAGTGAACTCAGTCCCGTTATCTGATCTAATGCATTTCACAGTCCCATAGGGAGCTACATCTGCCAGATACTTCTCAGTGGCTTGAACTGCGTCACTCTTCGCTTTCAGGAAATAAACAAACACTGCCCCTGTACACACATCTGTAAATGAGTGCATATACTTGAGGCCATTTATGGACTCGTTATTAACTGGACCAGCTAGATCAGTGTTCACCAACTCAAGTGGTGTGTTTGCTTTACAGGTCGGATCTCTGTTTCTCGTTTGGGTAAACTTTCCCTCTATGCATACTGTACAATCTTTATCAGGCTTACGCTTTGTACCCTTAATATGCATACCTACAGTTACATCCTGCAGCTTTAAAACATCCTCATAATTACAGTGACCCATAATCTCATGCCACGTTTGGATATCATGGCTGACATGACACTTATCTTCAACATCACACTCTGTTTGCAAATAGTACATTTTCTTACATACATAAATGTCAAACCTGGTACCATCCGGTAACATCAGAGCATCTTTACCTTCGTCGAAGAACACCTTGGCTCTGTTAGCTGTAGCAGACTTCACGGAAAATAGTTATTGGGGGTACGATGGGATGTATAGTGCGTTCTTCAGAGTCACTTTACACCGTCGTCCCTCGCTGTCTATCAGACACATCTCTGCTTCTCCTCTGCCGTGCGCCACCCCGAAGGTGCGCCTCCCGTCTGCCAATTCCATGCTGTGTCTCTCCGGTTTGAAGGTGCTGTCAAAAATCTTGAATTTCTTCTTATCGTTGATGATGTGAGACGACGCTCCTGTGTCCACGATCAATCCTTTTCTGTGGGTCTGTTGTCTATGTTGGCTGGTCCCTTCAGCTTGCACTTTGAGGGTGTAGTCATCTCCTCCCGCAGCTTCTCCGGTACCACCTGGCATGCTCGCGCACCGAGCGGCATCACCACGGTCCTTCTTTGTGCCCCTTGCTTTTACAAAAGCTACACCAGACTTTCTTTCTGCAGTCATCTTTTCGATGGCCTTTCTCTCCGCATCGCCAACATGCGCCGACGTGTTCTCCGTCGCCATCGGGGATGAATCGTTTGGCGGGCTTTCTCTTTGTTGCTGCTTGGACCCTCAGCACCCTCTCGCTCGTCTCGTCTGAGGCTGGGGCTGAATCTTCTGAGGCCTCGAAGTTCCTCAACTTCGCCTTGAACTGTCCCAACGTTACTTCACTATCACCGTGTGACACCATTAGAGTGAACGGCTTGTATTTTTCGGGTAATCCCCACATAACCATCGCCATCATTAGTCCCTCACTCGGTGCTTCTCCCGCGCTCCTGAGTGCCGTAATGATCTGCTCAGCTTGGATAATGTACTCTGTCACCGTCTCATTATCAGCTTTCTTCAGCGCAGTCATGGTTATATACAAGGTGACGATCCTGGGCCTGCCTTTTCCAATATAGTGCTCCTGTAATACTCTGAGACTTTCTCGGCCCTTGTCCTTCGTGTCTCTGAATATCAGGCCTAAACTGGTATTGTCGAGTAGCGGCGCTAACTCACAATAGGCGTCAGCATTGAGCTTGTCGTCTTGAGCCCTCTGTGCCGTGGTCAGCTGCTCGAAGGATGGTCTCCTTCAATCCCACTCCGTGCATGCAACACAGCATCCTCTCTTCCCAGAGCTCATACTCTTCTGCTTTCCCGTCGAACGTGGGCCACTTGCTCTTCCTCGTGGTTCCATTCGCCATGGCTTTTGCGTTTGTAGCTTCAGTAGCTTAGCTTAGGTCCTTGTTAGCTTAGCTTTAGCTTCCCTCGGTTCTCCCGATGCTAAACTAGCTTAACACGTGGCTAACTAGCTACTCCTATGCTAACCGTGCTAACAGGCAATCTTCTCGCCTTGTTATCGCACGTGCGCTTCGAACTGTAGAATAATTCATCGTATCTGGGCCCATAACCTGTTAGCAGATTTAAATTTATACCTTTTGTCTCCTGCAGCAGAAAGGTGAATAATCTCAGCAGTTCAAGTTTAGCCATTCATCACGGCGTTATTTATTATAGGAACACATCTCAAGAGACTTGAGGACAGAGAGAGAAGGGGCGTGACTTCCAACGGTCTTATACCCCTGGTAGTGACATCACAATCATGTGGTATAGCACTAACCAATGAACACAGTAGTCACAGTTACTTACATAAACAATATATGGTACACAGCAATACATGGAGTCATACACTATACATGTTATATCTCAACACTGTCATGAATGCGCGGTGCTGTTACGTGTACGCAAATTGACGTGCTTCATGTGAACGAGCATTTTGGTTAAAGTTGCGCATGCTCTATGAGCGCACATACGGGTACTTCTCAGGCATGCCGGGTAATCTGTGACGTTTCACTCTCTCAAAAGTTGGGCCATTTTATCATCATGCGCTAATGAGCAACTCTCATAGGAATGAATGAGGCCCCGCCTCCCACGCTGTATCCAGGGCTGCAGTCGGATAGTTTGAAAATCAGCTCCTAAGTTCTAACCCTATCATCTATTCCTTGACCTCTGAGTGAAACGTCACGGGGTTAAGGGATAGTGCATAGGAGAATTCAAAAGGATTTAGGAGAAGAGACTGCGGTACTTTAGAGAATCCGACTGCACTTTCACTATCCGACGTGTTTATGATGCGCCAGCGGACGTCCTTTTGTGCGTCTGCTGCTGTGGGGAAACCATGGAAACCACAGTTTTCTATACAGCGGACTACAACATGGATGTTTAATAAGAACGAGGGACTACTGTAAACTCATCTGGAGACTCTGCACCGTGCTCTGATGCTGTTGTTTTATGCTTTATGAACGTGGACAACAGAGAAACATATTCTTCATGGCCAAAGTTGGAATTGAAATAAAAAAGGAAAGTGAAACTTATGCTCGTCACCCTCTCCCTCCGGTCCACATTAATACAAATGATCCCAATACGTATGATTGTATGAAAAGATCTTAAAATAAATACAAATGTATTTATTAGGGCCGGGACTTTAACGCGTTAATTAAGATTAATTAATTACACAAAAATTAACGCGTTAAAAAAATTAAAGCATTTTAATCGCACTTATTTTTGCACCGCGGAACGTTTCTCACTGGATGAGTTTCAGGCGTACCGATTATACTGGAGCACCAACTAACGTTCATGACTTCAGACAACAACAAACCACAGTGAACAATAGTCAAACAGCTGATGAGACCACGTTGGTTGGCCCCGTGGATGGGAAATTTTGTTTTAAAAAACGGACGAATGGAAGCGTCAATAAGAGCACGGTTGTGTGCAAATTATGCAAAAAGGAATTTGCATATCACCGCAGCACATCAAGCCTCAAGTATCACCTCAATGCTAAACATATAGCAGCTAGCGTGGAAGCTAGCGTGGACGTTAGCCCGACTCCGAGTACAAGGAGGACCCACACCAGATGACTGGTTTCAGGGCCAGGATAACTAAGTCCACGTCTGAAAAAATAACCAACTCCCTGGCTCACTGGATTGCACTCGACTGTAGACCACTTGGAGTGGTAGAAGATAAGGGGCTGCAAAAAACTGTTGGTAAATCAACAAAGTCTGTTATGGCCTCTGAAGCAACAGAGAGATGTTTTCTAATAGTCAGGGTTTCCAATGTTCTGAATGTACTTGAAAGTATTGTGTTTTACTTAAAAACAAAGTGTTATAGTTTACAGAAGGTCTACCTACCTATAGGCTACCTGAATCTCTGAAATGTACTATATTCCTAAATATGCTATTGCTACACTTTATGGCAAAAATTGCACTTTTCTGTTGGTCTTGGTTAAGTACCACCTTGAAAAAAAATAAACAATGTTTTGTTGCTTAAGCTTATGTATTCAGTCATTATTCAATGGTATACTAAAATTCATGTGAAAAAAATTGCTTCTCACTGTCCTCAGGTCAAATATTTATATGCGATTAAAAATGCGATTAATTTCGATTAATTAATTACAAAGCCTCTAATTAATTAGATTAATTTTTTTAATCGAGTCCCGGCCCTAGTATTTATTATAAACGTTAGTCCTTAACATCTATCACTGTGTATATCACCATTCAAACATCTTTTAAAAGTTGAACAAAACCCACACAGCTCTGTGAAATGTTGACTTTATTTGATAATATTTCTCTTTTTGATTATAATACTGATGAACGTTAAAAACAAAGCACTTTGGCAACTTACCACATACGTTTTAAAAAGCTTTATAAGCACCGTAACTTTCATGATATCATTTCTCCGTCATAATCGTTTGTTTCCGTGAACGGCCGACTGTTGTGTGACGGCAAATGCTGCGGCTGCAAGGCATTGTGGGGCAGCATTTTCTCCTCTCCTTTCGGTAAGGGAGGTCCAGTGGTTCCTAAGCTAAAGGAGGTTATAAAGGAAGTTTGAAACCTCCTTTCCTATCATGTAGACGAATTCGAACGGCACTTATCATGGCTGCTACTGAGGTACTTCCGGGTCATTTCACTCAATTAGGAAGGTTCCTAAGCTAAATTGACTATTGGACTGCAGCCCAGTTCTTATTACATCCATAGAGGCTTCTCAATACTCAAATTTCCCCTCCTCAACTCCTCGACTCCTCGGTCCTCCGGTAGTGACCCGGAAATGAATTTCAGCGCGCCATTTTGAAGGACATCTAATTTCTCTAAATGCACACCGAGGACCGAGGATCGAGCGTCGAGGAGGCTCTCTGGAGGAGCTATAACCGAGGATACACTGATGGTTCCTCCACGGCTCCTCCGCGGATGCATTTCCGGGAACGGTGGAGGCGTGACGCACGGCCGGACTTATCTCAGCCAATCACAGCTCTGCATGCATCCCCTGGATATTATTTTAGAAACTGCTTTCATCGCGTCGCGATGTTTCCAGAGAGAACAGCTGTGAGGTCCGTGCAGAAAGCAGAGCAGTGTGTATAATATATATCACTCAGTGTAACAGCCAGGCCTACTCTCTTTATTTGCTTTAGTTTAGTAGATAACTACAAACAAAGAGTCGATATTTTTCTAAGACAATTTAGTGCTTCACATAATAAAATACACAACGGCTGTATCCTGATTATGCTTTAGGAGCTGTGCGTGTGTGTGGTACAGTGTGTAGGTGTGTGTTGTACAGTGTGTAGGTGTGTGTTGTA
>CALSBZ010046918.1:6319652-6371320 GCA_943591055.1 Gobionotothen gibberifrons
ACACACACACACACACACACACACACACACACACACACACACACACACATTCACTGTTGGTCTGAACTAGAAGACTACCACCTGATTTATTCTAAAAGACAGCAGTTAACCGGTAACAGAGCAAGACAAACAAATATTTGATTAGTATTTATTATTATTATTTAAATTGACCCCCCCCCCCAGATATTTTTGCAGCTTGTACTGTCAATTTGACGATGAACCTGACTTTAAAGCGGTCAAACACAGCATGAACCTGAGAGCAGTCAGGGCAGGCGTCCATTGTGAGCTCTGCAGTGAAGCTCTGAGTCAGCAGAATGAGATGGTAAAGACTCGTCAGCAGTTTGTAGAGAAAGCAGCTGAACCAGCTGTGCAGAGACAATAAAGATGGCGAGTTTGTGTGGAGGCAGCTGAAAACACCTCCTTGTTCCATATTTATGGTAGCCCTCTAAAACCAGAGAAATGAAAAAGTAAATAAAAATACATTTACTTTTGCAAATATATGAGATTTAGAAGTTCAAAATGTCCAAGTTGAAATAATGACTTGCTATATAGAATTTACAAGACACCACATCGACATTATGCGATGGGGAAATGATAATGGAGACTTTAAAATGAAGTTCCACCTGGGTATGTTATTTAAGCAAATATTATGGAATAATCCAATCAGCATTTGAATCTTCACATACTCGTATGGGTATTTTATGATCAAATAAATATGAAAATGGAAAGCTGTTTAATCTTAAATATTGAATGTACAACATTTCCATTTTTTCAATATTTGGCTTAAAATATAAATGCAATTCTCAAACTATTTAAGAGGTTCAAGTTAAACTATATTGTCCAACCAAGTGGAATATTGTTTCCTTGGCCTTTTCCCCCATGCTGCAGCCATAAAAAAAAACGTTCTACATACTTTTAAATTATGAATAAAGAATGCTGGTGTATACAAGTCTGGCCTAAATCTTCTGTCAGAAAGATTGCAGCAATCCAGGGGGTGTAGATATCCAAACTGTAATTGTTCACAGGAGTTATGGTGTTACAGGATGTTCGTTTGTTATGTTGTGTTTATCTAGGAAATATAAATAAACAGAGTAGATCAAATTAGTGAATGACAATATTAATTCTAATAGTTACATTACAATTTCCTGCTAGGAACAGTATATACACATACATGCTAGAACAGTCAGCTTCATGGTAAACAATACCAGAAATGCCCGCAAGAAGGCTCACTTGACCGCAACAAGTGCAAGCGTTTTAACATGTGATAATGGCGGCTTACAGGGGGATAAAGTTGTACATGCGGTAATGGCGGCTGACAGAGGCATAAAGTTATACAGAGCTCGCTGCAATAGCACAAGACTGGACATATATGGCGATCGTACATATCAAATATAATTATATCAACAGTCACAGCGGACAGAAAGTGAAACTACTGAACATTTAACAGGCAGTCACTCTTACGGCAAACAAGTACTGTAAACAATATATATACTACGCCGATTATTGTCTGTAAACTGTTATTTACATACGAAATGCAAACCTATAGATACAAACGGGTGCTTATGCCACAGTAACAACACTTACAGTTTCATACACGCACAACGCGGAACACACAACGACCCGTTCACTCGCTGAAAATCTGTTTATGACCGGTCGCACGCTGCGCGTGACTAATGACGTTACAGTGTGAGGGGTGCGTCCGGTAACTATCTCTGGACTGCCTGGGGGGCGTCCCAAAGCAGGGAAGTTTGCACAATACTAAAAACATCCAAAGGTTTTGAAACTAAATGATACTAGCAATTGACATTTCATTGACCTGCTGTACAGTGGACAACATCCAAACTGATTGTGACGTTGCTGTTTTGTCTCTCCGGTCTCAGTCCAGAGGAACATGTTGGACTTCCCACAGCACGTCTCTTCCTGTAAGGAGGTCCGAACAGCGAGCACCGAGGCCGACAAGCGTCTGTCTGAGTTCGACGTGGAGATGAGCATGAGGGAGGGCGTGTACCTCAGGATTGTCGCTCTGGAGGTGAGCTGACGGAGAGATGTCCAATGCAGACAGATAGATGAATGAATGGAGGCATAATCAATTAAATATAGGTTGATGGGTTTGTCATTTCCGTTAGTTTTTTTCCCATATTTTTTCCATTTGACATTTAGCGTCTGCTCATAACCAACCATGAAACACTAGCACATGTACTCTAAAGTAAACTCCCATCCCAAAAATCCTAAACACGAAGTGATGTTGAAGCCAGGAGCATTTATTGATCTGCCTGTCTGTCTGTTATGAGTAGACCCTTAAAAATGCGAAACATCTTAGACTTTCTTTAAATTTGGTTTTACATTACTGGACTTCATTTGAACAATAAACTGTTGATCTAACAGCTACAATTTGTTCCAAGTGGTTACAAACGTGCACCAAGTTAAACATGGGACATCAACAGGAAATACTGGGTGTGGTTGTTGCTTTGGAGAATATATTTGTGACATGGAGGCAAAAATCCTAGGTCCGACCGGCCCACTTGGGTACCGGCCGACCGGGAAAACTCCCGGTATTCCCAATGGCCAGTCCTCCCCTGGAAGACAACAGGTGCGTTCACACCGGAGTACTTTTCCCCGTACTTTTCCCGTTTAGTTCCACTAGTACCCCTTATGTCGCGTTCACACCAAAAAGAGTACTCGGTGCCGGGAACTTTTACCCCCATTTTTAGTGCCTGCTAGAGAGGTGGTACTATCCTGGTACCAAAAAAGTACCAATTTCTATTGGCTGGGCGAATTGCAAACCACGGCCCGTAAAACTCTGAAAAGTTTTGTGATTGTATTTGTCATTGTATTTGCTGGCATTAGCATTATTAGCATTAGCCCCTCGCACCAACAGAGAGAGAATGGCAACACAACTTAATGGCAAAAAAAAACTAAACATGGGAGCGGTAGAGTGATGAGGAGGTGTCGGCGTTCTGATGATTTACTCGGAAGGCTTCAGTGTATATATATATTAGCCGCTGTCGGCGGCGGTTAAAATAGAATCGCCCCGTCAAAATTGAAATCCCCTATTAATGTATTGATTATAGGTCCGGGTCCGTATAGGTCTGGGTCCGGATCCGGACCGCGGTCCGCCTGTTGCTGAACTATGCTCTATGCCAGGGGTGCCCAGTACGTCGATCGCAAAGGTAGTGTGGGTAGATCGCATGGCATTGAGTTTTTAAATTTTTTTTTTTCTTTTTTAAGTTAGCCTATCATCCATCCTTACTATGGCATTTGCCGCTTGATTGACGTACAGGTAAGCCAGTCTGAGTTGTATTGTGCCATACAGGTTCATGCCGTTATGAGGGGGCCTCACCTCCTCATCTGAAGCGCAAATGCGGCGCACTATTATGTGCTTATGCGGCGCAATTAGTGTAAGCGTGCCACAGTTTATCCGCCGTTTACCACATGCTTATCTTTCTGACAGTGCAGACGCTTTTCTGCTTGCTCCTGCCTCTGCTTACATTTTATGCTGATTTTCCTATTCTTATTCTCTGAAAACTTCGAGCAGCGGCTCCTAGACATTAACTTATCACTGGGACAGTTCATCTTCGTAAATAGACGGAGGGTTTCAGCCATATTTCAACATTTTTACGAAGACCTCAGTCTTACAGTAGCGTGGCCTAGCAACAGCTAAAGCCTGGTATGCTATTTAGCTTAAGCTAGTTGGCAGCAAAATGCCTCTGTTCTCTACAGATGACTTCCACAAACTTCTACAGAAGATGGCTGTGTTGGAAATGAAAATGCAATGGTTGGAAGTTAACGTGGAAGTGAATGGACTATGTCGTGGGAATGACACCACTTTACCAGTTTTGCAAAATAAAGGGTATGCTAACTCACAGCTAGTTAGCAGCTACAAGGATTCCAAGGAACAGGAGGGCTGTGTACTGGGTAATAAATCTACAAGTGGTAGTCCTCCCTGGAACTCTCTGGGTGCAAAGCCTAAGAGTAAATCATTTCCATGGGATTTGGGAGGACGAATAACAGGCAGATCAAATCTCTGATGTGACCGGCTGGCCTGCATTACTATCACCCAGGAAGAGCACCTCTTCAACCCCGATTCATACTAGGAAACAGCCGTGGACAGCTGCTAAAGGGAGAACTACAAACAATCCTCCTAAACCACCAAGTGTGCCAACCCAGAACAGATAATAACAGGCAGAGCCCAGCGCTCTGAAATCTCTGATGTGACCGGCTGGCCTGCATTGCTATCACCCAGGAAGAGCACCTCTTCAACCCCGATTCATACTAGGAAACAGCCGTGGACAGCTGCTAAAGGGAGAACTACAAACAATCCTCCTAAACCACCAAGTGTGCCAACCCAGAACAGATTCGCTCCGCTGACCGAGAACCGGAGATCTCTTTCTGATGACCTGGATAACCTGTCCTCTTCACACAGCAGGGTAAGGACCAATAGCTACTCCAAAAGTAAAAGGCTAGAGAGAAAGCTAACGAATGGGCCTGAAACTCTGATTGTGGGTGACTCTGCTGTAAGAGATGTAAAAAGTCTGTGTAGTAAGAACAACACCAAAGTACTCTGTTTTCCCAAGGATATGGTCTCTGACTTGGCTGAGAAGATCCTGCATATTGGGGCTGAACATCCGACTGTGAAGAATGTGGTACTACATATTGGAACAAATGATGTTGTGAAACAACAGTCAGAAGTGCTGATAAAAGACTTTAAATGTCTGTTGGAAGCTGTCAGCTCTCTAAATGCGGAGGTGTTCATCAGTGGCCCTCTACCGCCAGTCAGAAGAGGAGTGGAGAGATTCAGCAGACTGTTTGCACTGAACACGTGGCTTTCAACTGCCTGTACTGACCATTCTGTCCATTTTATTGACAATTTTAACTTTTTCTGGGATCGCAGACATCTTTATAAGGCAAATGGAGTTTGCTTGAACAAGTCAGGAGTGAAATTGTTTATCTCTAACATATTCAACTGCCTGCGTCATCAATCTGTTCCCTCTGCCAAGGACAAGCGGCAAGAGGAATCAAAACAGGAGAAAGACACAACACATCGCGCAGAAAACCCTGAAGAAGTATCACTGCACCCGCCTGAGGAATGTTCTGATTACGGGAGACCTATGACACAAATGGAGGAGTCTCCACTGCCCGTCACCCCCCCTGTCAACGCCTTTGAGGATACTCTTCATTCATCCCCCAGCTCTCTCTACTCTCCGCTCACCCTTTCACCCTCGCCCTCCCCCCGCATGAAGCCGATACGCAGGTTTGGCAGCATGTCCTTTACCCCCGCCCCTCAACGACGCCCACCACAATCACCGAAGCAGAGACGCGCACCATCTCCCACGGCTTCATCACCATGCCTGCCACAATCATCCAAACCAAAACAATACAAGGAAGATGGAAGCAGATTTCCAAACCCCCCTTCCTACAGTGTAGCCCTCACCCTGCCCTCCTATGATGAGAGGAGCAGGGTGGTGGGTCCTCCCTCCCCTTCAAAGCCTGATAGGGATGTGTGTGTACAAAACGCTGCAAACTGATATGTGCTGGGTCCAGGCTCAAGGGCGTATGGCACTCTCAACTCTTTCCAGGACATGCCGGGGCCCTTCCTGCCAGTAGCTTTGCCGATATCTGTGTTGATAGGTAATAGATTAAGAGCGGTGAATCAGCTTAGATACAGGAAGCGCTCAAACGTTTGTGTGAGTTTATCAAATTTAGCAGTGATTCCATGTCAGCCACAGCTTGTTACAAAAAACCTGACTGATAGTGTGTTTAACGAACTTAAACTAGCTTTATTAAATGTCAGGTCTTTGGCAGGAAAAACATTTTTAATCAATGATTTTATCACTGAGCACAATCTCGATTTTATGTTTTTAACAGAAACTTGGATTGAACAAAATAACAGTGCAGCTGTTCTTATCAAATCAACCCCTCCCAACTTTAGTTTTATGAGTCAGGAAAGAATGCATAAGAAAGGAGGTGGAGTTGCTATTCTGTTCAATGATTCCCTTCAATGCAGGAAGACATCTTATGGGGACTTTGCTTCTTTTGAATATGTGGCCCTTCAGCTGAAATGCTCCTCTCGAGCTCTGTTCCTAAATATCTACAGACCACCCAAATACTGTGCAAGCTTTTTTGATGATTTTACCGAGTTGCTGTCTATAGTGTGTATTGACTTTGACCGTCTAGTCATTGTTGGTGATTTTAACATCCATGTTGACAACCCCCAGGACAGAGGGGCTGAAGAACTGTTTTGTGTTCTTGATAGCTATGGACTGACTCAGCATGTGATGGAGCCCACGCACAATAAGGGGCACACTCTGGACTTAATTATCTCAAAGGGTCTGAATATCTCTAAGGTTGTGGTGACTGATGTTGCACTCTCTGATCATTCCTGTGTTTTCTTTGAGAGCTCTATTTCTGTTCACAAAAATGTTCAGAAAGAGGTAACCACAAAGCGATATTTAACTGAAAATACTAGGGAAATGTTTACTCAGAATTTTTCTTCCACACTTGCCCCTGCTAACATCTCAGTAAATGAGCTAGTAGATCATTTTAATTCAAAAATTAAAAACGTTATAGATGCCATTGCTCCAACTAAGGTAAAGGAAGTGACTGGGAAGAAAATATCTCCATGGAGAAAGGCCATGACCGTGAAAACAGAAAAAAGAGAATGTCGAAAAAAGCTGAACGCAGGTGGCGAAAAACTAATCTCCAGGTTCACTTTGAAATCTATAAAGAGAGACTTGGCCTTTTATAATTTGGAATTGAAAAACGCACGACAGTCTTTTTTCTCTGACATCATTACCAAAATACAACGCACGTGCCTTGTTCGCTACCGTCGACAGACTAACTAACCCCCCAGTGTCAGTAGCCTCTGAATTTCTATCCACCAGGGCGTGCAATGATTTTGCCTCTTTCTTCACTGACAAAATTCTGAAAATCAGACAAGCAGTCAGTAACTCTGTATCAGGTACAGCAAATGTGTTGTCCCCATGTCCACCTAATATCAATTCAGACATCATGACACAATTCCATCAGATTAATGATAAAAACCTAGAGGACATTATTAAACTTCTGAAATCATCCTCCTGCTGCCTTGATATTATTCCAACAGGATTTTTCAAAGATGTTTTTCCTTGCATGGCCTCAGATCTACTTCATATAGTAAACAAATCTCTTCACTCAGGTATTTTTCCACAGGCCCTGAAAACTGCAGTCATTAAACCGCTCTTAAAAAAGAATAATCTAGATGCTTCAGTAATGAACAATTACAGGCCCATATCAAACCTGCCATTTCTAGGTAAAATCATTGAAAAAGTAGTTTTTCAACAGTTGGTCACTTCTTGCATTTAAATAACTGTTTGGATGTTTTCCAGTCAGGATTTCGTCCAAACCACAGCACTGAGACTGCTCTTGTAAAGGTCTTCAATGACATTCACTTAAACACAGACAGTGGCAGAACTTCAGTGTTAGTATTATTAGATCTCAGTGCTGCGTTTGACACTGTTGACCACAACATATTACTAGACCGACTGGAAAACTGGGTGGGACTTTTGGAAACAGTTCTAAATTGGTTTGAATCCTACTTAAAGGACAGAAACAACTTTGTTTCTATAGGTAAATACACATCCGAGTTGACAAATATGACATGTGGGGTTCCTCAAGGCTCCATCTTGGGGCCTCTTCTCTTTAACGTCTACATGCTACCACTGGCTCAGATAATGAAGAACAACAAAATAAGTTACCATAGCTATGCCGATGACACACAAATTTACGTAACCATTTCACCAGGAGACTATGCTCCAATTCAAACACTGAGTAAGTGCATTGAACAAATCAATGACTGGATGTGTCAGAACTTTCTCCAATTAAACAAAGATAAAACTGAGGTAATGGTTTTTGGAGCCAAGGCAGAACGTATTAAAAGTTAGCGCTGAGCTTCAGTCTGTAATGTTCAAAACGACAGATAAAGCCAGAAATCTAGGTGTAGTCATGGACTCTGACCTGAGTTTCAACAGTCACATTAAAACAGTTACTAAATCAGCCTACTATCACCTAAAGAACATATCTAGGATTAAAAGACTAATGTCACAGCAGGATTTGGAAAAACTTGTCCATGCTTTTATCTTCAGTAGACTGGACTACTGTAATGGTGTTTTCACAAGTCTAACTAAAAAATCTATTAGAAAGCTTCAGCTGATTCAGAACGCTGCTGCTCGAGTCCTCACTAACACTAAGAAAGTGGATCACATCACTCCTGTTCTGAAGTCTTTACACTGGCTTCCTGTGGGTCAAAGAATAGATTTCAAAATACTGCTGCTGGTTTATAAAGCACTGAATGGTTTAGGCCCAAAATACATTTCTGATCTCCTGATAAATTATGAACCATCCAGATCTCTCAGGTCTTTAGGGAGTGGTCAGCTTTCTGTCCCCAGAGTCAGAACGAAACATGGTAAAGCAGCGTTCAGTTATTATGCTCCAAATATCTGGAACAGACTCCCAGAAACCTGCAGGTCCGCTGCAACTCTTACTACTTTTAAATCCAGGCTGAAGACTTTTCTTTTTGTCGCTGCTTTTAATTGAACTATTCATATCTTATACTGCAATGTAACTTTTATCCATGTATTTTTTTTCTTTTAATGTTTATTTTATTATCTTTGCTTTTTAATGACTGATTTTAAATGCCATTTTCTTAATGTCTTTCATTTTTTTTGTTTTGTAAAGCACTTTGAATTGCCTTGTGTTGAAAAGTGCTATATAAATAAACTTGCCTTGCCTTGCCTTGCCTTACTCCACTAGCACCTAGGGCTGGGCGATATGGCCAAAAAAGAAATCCCCGATTTGTTCACAAAAAATCCGATTTACGATTTTAAATCGATTTTCTCCCGGAAACCTTGGGTCAACCAGTGAGGACATGTCCAAGAGTTCATCTTTTACAGGGTCGCTGTATTTGTCGTCAAGGTACCGCATTCTTTTTCCTTTTATTGTTTTCGTGAGCTCTGCGTCTTCCTCCTCTGGCTGTAGGAGACTGGTTTTGAACAGATGGAGCACTGGTTTGATGTATGAAACACTAACATAAGACTCCCCGGAGAGTGCATCAGTGAATTCTTGGAGTGGTTTTACAGCTTTATTTATCGACTCCAACACAACCAGATCTTGCCAAGTGGGCACAAGATGGCGACTTTTCTTGTCCGAACCCAGGACACGTACTACAGCCTTCTCCTGTTCGAGAAATCTCTCAATCATTCTTTGGCGTGAACCCCATCTGGTCGGGGACTCTGTTATCAGCTGATGAGTGGGTAGACCAAGCTCTTCCTGTACTTCACTCATGTCTCTTCTTTTTTTCCAGCTGTAAGAAAAGGCAGACACAGCCTTTTTACATACCCCAATAGCACGATCGATCCGTGGGTCCTTCACACCATTCTCTGTAGTAAATGAAGAATACATAATCAAAACACATTTTAGTGGAACATACCACTACATTCACAAACTTGTCTTGCTTCAATTTCTGCAAAAATATTAATGCACAAAGGACACACACACACACACATGGCATGTATACCATTATGATTAGATATTTATTTATTTATTCATACACATTTTGTCAATATATTGGCTTGATATAATGCATTAATTACATGATGCATTAATTAGACTGTCTTGCGAATGGGAAAAATGTCACTTTGTAGTGAATGTGAGATTCATAATTCACCATCATCTTTCAGTGTGTTGTGTTTCATGTTTTACATGCACAGTCGTGATGTTGTACGTTTAGCTGTTAAGTGACCACGGCCCCTTTAAGACGAGCGGTATGTCTTTCATGTCATTCACAGAAATAAACGACTCGCGCACTTGCGTGGTCAACGTGAGAAATAGTTTTGCCTCATTCTTCACGCAATTTCCACAACTTGATGCATAGCCATTAGACTTACTTACCGATAGCATTGTGCAATCTGTGTCCAAAGCACTGGAGGTTGGGCCACGCATTGTCCTTCAGAGCTTTAATCATGTTGCTGCCGCTGTCAGTAGTCATGCAAATGAGTCGGTCTTCGGCAAGGTTCCATAAGTTTAGGGCATCTTTTTCACCTGTGTGGTCCTCTGGAAAGTATGCCGTTTGGAGGCAGACGCTCCGCAGAGTCCAGTCGTTGTTAATAAAGTGCACAGTAAGACTCATATACGGCTGCATCGTCCGACTCGACCATAAATCTGTGGTGGCAGAATAAAAGGACACCTTCCAACTCCTTTGCGACCTGTTGTCTTGTGCTATTATATAGCTGAGGCAAGGCAACTTCGGAGAAGAACTTTCGGCTTTGTAACACATACCTGGGGTCCAAAACTTTAATCATGTTAATAAACCCCGGCTTTTCCACCATATTGGCACCATATCCTTTGCTATATACATACCGACCGCATCTGTAATTGCTTTCCAGCGGGCCGAATTCTTGTCATATGGGATGCAGTTTGAAAATGTTTGTGTTACGGTGGACTGTATTTTGGCGGCTGTGCGTGAGGTGCTTGTAGTGCCGCGGTCTTTTTCATTCCGCTGCGCGCAACATTTCTCCCATTCAGCAGGATGCCTTTGTTTGAGGTGCTGCAGTAAATTTGTCGTGCTGCTGCCTTTGCTAGCAACAGACTTCAAACATACTTTGCAGCGGGGTGTTGTCTGGTCTAAATCTGACCTCGCGAACGCAAACCAATTCCAAATAACGGATGACACCGTGCCTTTCTTTGGAACAAGTTCTTCCCTGCTCGTTGTCATGTTGTTTGTGTATCACTCTATTTGGTAAATGCGCGCACTGTGCGGGGGGGAGGGGCTGAGCCCATTCCGAACTACGGGAGCCCAAAGGGAAGCGTTGGCGGATGTTGAAGAGAAAACCGATTTTCATTTAAACAAGTCGACGTGAACTACACACTCGAGTTAATCGATAAAATCGATTTATCGCCCAGCCCTACTAGCGCGCTCGCGACACAGATTGGGCAGGGGCGGCCCTGTAGGTAGATCTTTTGGGCTTGGTCATTTTAAAAGTAGCTCCCAAGCTGAAAAAGTGTGGGCACCCCTGCTCTATGCCTTTCAGACTTCACAAGAGTTATTTTGAATGTAGGACTACATTACGGTGCTACTTGCATCACATCGCTTACATTTATTCACATAGCACTCATCAGTTGAATTAAGCTACTTTTGTACACATGCAAAATTGCAATACCTAAACCTTATCAAAAATCTTAACATCACATCAAGGTCTAAGAAAATGACAATTTCTCACATATTATGGCCCACGTAGTAAGTACATCACCTTAATCACCACCTTACAAGCATCTTATGGCACATGTGTAAAATAAGTGCATTCACTCTTTTTTACAGTCAGTGAGTTGACTGGCGCTGCATGGAGACAGGTGTATGCTGGAGTGTACCCACTTAGGTTCACTCTAATAGTCATTTAAATGTTCATCACTCAGTCTTGTTCTGTATTTAGATTTCATTACATTCATGTCAGAAAAAGCTGCTTCACAAAGGTATGTAGAGCCAAATAAAGCAGTCATGGTCTCGTTTTCTGGGTCTACAAGGCTCCAGAAATGTTGTGACGGGACACTCTAAGATTCTCCGTTGTGCATTTATTATGATCCAATGTCATTGACAATGAACAGGTTTTCTATGGTTGGTTCCTTTTTAAAGAGCATCTTGCAGGTTTATTTTTTTTCTACATTTATGCTTAAACTTGCTTGAAAATTACAATTAAAAAAAGTGAATGCAGGATTTGATATGTTTTATGAGACATAAGGGCAGGAATTCAGAGGGAAAGGAGCAATTTTGAGCTCTGCTCTTAAAAACGGCTTTTTTTTAAGGTCATACGTCAAACGCGTCATATTACATCACAATGGGTAAACATCACCGCTCTCTGACCACGGGTATAGTTAGTAGTTGAGCGGTTGTGTTTTAGTGAGCTGGTATTTTTCGGTAGTTTTACATTGTATTTCACCATTTGTAATCATGGTGCAGTATTGTGTTTGTGCAGGTTGCACAAATACCAGCCTGTCAGGACATCGAGTCCACTATTTCCCTAACAGGAAAAGGACCGGAGCTAGCGTTCGTTCCTGGGTGCGTTGTGCGTTGTGCATCCACCTCCCTGCAGCACATACTCTCCACAGCTGAAGCCTATCAAGAAAAACGTTTATCAAGAAACCGTATTACATCTCTCTCCCCCCCTTCGCTGCTCTCTCTCTCCCCTCCGGTACACGGCACTGTAAGTACGTAGTGTGGAGTTGCATTAGGTAACGCTGTGGTGGCTGTCACTCCTGGCTCCCAGCACAACCTCCACTCACCTGCTGCAATCAGCTGTGCACCCTCCCCGACTACACACCTGCTTTCCATCAAGCCATTTACAACGTTATATCAACGGAGGCTCCACAACCTTTCTCCGCCAGATCGTCAAGTATCAGCCGTATCTCGCGTCTCCCCGCCGGTACACAGCACCGTAGTGTGGAGCTGCATTAGGTAACGCGAGATACGGCTGATATTTGCGCATTAGTTTCTGTTATGGATCAGTATCAACAGCCCTGCCAGTAACGTTACTATATTATCAATGCTACTTTAGTTATAGCCTGATATATGATGGCTAACTTCACAATGTTGTGATGTGACGTTAGCTAACATTCTGTAGCT
Source organism: Gobionotothen gibberifrons (assembly GCA_943591055.1). Taxonomy (NCBI): domain Eukaryota; kingdom Metazoa; phylum Chordata; class Actinopteri; order Perciformes; family Nototheniidae; genus Gobionotothen; species Gobionotothen gibberifrons. The sequence continues at coordinate 6,332,302 of CALSBZ010046918.1, forward strand.
AACGCCGGTCACTCACCAAGATAGCTGCCCAGTTCTCCACTGGTTCTCCTCACACCACAGCTCAATTTCTCTCCGATGGCCGTTATTTCTTCTAATCCTTGGCTGCTCCTGGTCTCTTGGACGCCTAGCAGGCTCATAATTATAAGGTTGTGGTCCGTCATATGCATTCTTCTGTGTCTTCTGTGTTGAAACTAGCATTGGGATCCATGTTTATTCATACGTTACACCGGCCGCTCTCCCCCTTGTTTCCCCCGTGTTACGTCACACACGGGAGGTCACGTGCCGAGGCTTTTTTATGCGGAAGTGAACATTTCTTACAAAAACGAAGCCAGATGTCACTGTAGTGTATATTTCTGTATATATTTTAGAAAATCTAGTGTATTCATCATTTTCCTACACATTTATTCACAGGTGTCTTTAACCTGGAAGTTGCTCTTTAAGCCTTTCCTATGGCTTTCCTTTCTTGTGGCTCGAAACACTCTGGTAAAAAAACGTTTGCCTACTAGTGCTCTGGCTCCCACCTCCACCTGTCTCCAATATATACAATTACACCAGGTGCTCTTATCACCCAGTGCCAAAACATACCTTCAAAATAAAAGCATAGAAACTACTTTAACTAATGACACTAACTAAGAATATATTTACAATAAACACTATAAACAGCAAGAAAATAATAACCAAAAAATTGTCCGGCCAGAGCAAAAGCACCGCATACGTCACGCTTACGTCGAGGCGGGGGCAGGGGCGGGGGTGGGATCAACTCCTGAACAACCACAAGAAGCCCGCGTTTTATCCAGTTTGTACACAACGATGGAGAAACGTAACAAGCAGCAGTGGTCCACTGAAGAGACCAGCTACCTACTGGGAATCTGGTCTTCCGAAGAGGTACAGAGGAAGCTGGAGCACAATCGGCCATTGTTGTTGTTGTTGTCGGTGTGAGCTGTGAGGGGTTTCCGCGCGGTTTGGCTTTATGAAGCAGGCACGCAAACGGTTACGTCATGACGCAAACAATGACGCAATGACGCAGCACCAGTCGGACTCTGGGCTGTGTGAAAAGAGCCGGAGCTAAACCGAAGAACCGGTTCTGAACCGGAAAAGCTCTAGCACGGAGCTTGAACCGGAGTTGCGTTGGTGTGAATGAGGTATGAATGTCCTGAATGTGGCATCACACACATGACTTGTTTGTGAGACAGTAAGACAGAGAATGTAAGTGTGCACCCACATGCAGTATTTTTGTTTTGATATGCTGTTGTAAATACTCCTGTTGTCTGCTGTGGTCAGACGAACACAAACATACTGCATGTGGGTGCACACTTACATTCTCTGTCTTACTGTTACATAAATCCCATGATTGTATGAGATTAAGTTAGCTTCATCATATCTCAATCAGTGATTAAGTGAATAATACAGTTTCTATCAGGTTACTATCAGCCTGTCACTCATTATTTTCATGGAGGGGGCGGGGTTTGGAGGAACGGAGAGGAGACGGTGATCGTGGAAGCTTTTTTCCTCCTGCCTTCACAAACTTTACACATGTATTTATCAACTGAAAATAGCAAGAGGACATTCATACTCTGCAATCCAAGACTTGATTAAATCCACCAAAAACCTGAGATGACGATAACGAGTGTTTTTCAAAAACATAAATCCATTCTATTATGTTGTATTGGAGGGGGGAAGTTAGAATGGTTCTGTAATATCTAAGTTCCTATTCAGATAAGACGGGATTCTTTCCTAAATGCAGGTAGAAACCATGTTTCGGTAATAGCCATGCTCTCAACGTCAGCCCAAACTGATAGAAAGATTGGGACGTTTCTGTCATGAGGCTCCTGGTCACCTGGTTTCTCGTGCCAAGGTATTTTTGTTTCTGTCTGCAGAAAAAGGTGGATGCCAGCAGCCTCACTGCAGAGTCCAAGCGTTACATGGAGCGTCTGGTCAAACTGGGGAGAAGGAACGGTCTCCACCTGCCCAAAGAGAAACAAGAGGTGACCAATGTTTTTTGATCAATTACCTTTTGTTCATGCAGGGAAACTTCACTGACATCATTACTCTTCCACGAACCCACCCAGGAAAGGGTCAACATTCATATGATGCCAATCTTAATTTGTAACAGATACTTTTTTTGTTGTGGTTATAAAGCTTTACCACACAGAGTATCCCTTTATAATATTTTTGGATAAAATCCTGTGTGATGTAACTCTGATTCTGTTACATTTCTGTAACAGGAGATCAAGACCATCAAAAAGAAGCTGAGCAACCTGTGCATCGATTTCAACAAGAACCTGAACGAGGACACCACCAGTCTGTCCTTCACCAGAGAGGAGCTGGGTGAGTCTTGAGCTTCACACAGTCCACCTCGTCTTCCTCTCTCTGTGTACTCACACATGTGGTGGTGTTGCTTTCAGGCGGCCTCCCAGAGGACTTCCTCAGCTCTCTGGAGAAGGATGGAGAGAAGCTGAAGGTCACCCTCAAGTATCCTCATTACTTCCCCACCATGAAGAAATGCTACATCCCAGAAACCCGCAAGAAGCTCGAGGAGGCCTTTAACTCCCGCTGCAAAGAGGTGAGACACAAAGTGAACAGTTATTGTCTTTGACTTGGCTTCAAGAGGTTTAGATGTTTAAATAGTTTGAAAGTCAGTTTGTGCTGTTTTTTCTTTGCCATCGTGATAATCTGAGCGAGTTTTTCATAGTACAGAGCACTTCACAGTCAGTGAAGGGTTAGAGATTACACATGGGAATACAAAAAAAAAGATATATATATCTATTTTATATAAAGATGTGTGTGTGTTCGTGTTCAGGAGAATGCGGCCATCCTGAAGGAGCTGGTGGAGCTCCGGGCTCAGAAAAGCTCCGTGCTCGGCTTCACCACGCACGCTGACTTTGTCCTGGAGATGAACATGGTCAAAACTGGGAGGAAGGTGGCCGGCTTCCTGGGTGAGTTCAGAACCTCAATCACTGAAGTTACACCTGAGAGCTCCCATAACCTGCGGAGAAACTTGTTTGTTAAAATGAAAAGTTAAGGGAGGTGCAGAATAAGGGAAGGTTTCACTCTGAGTGATGTGCGCCTTGGGTTATCGGTAAGAACACACAAGATTCTTGGTAACGGTGGATTTCCCTTACTTATGAATAACAGCAATACAGCCATGGAGCAGGTGTAGTGTATGTATGTGTGGTCTATAACAGAGAAATATAAAACTACAATTAGGATCTCTTAAATATATTATACAGTAAACAATAAGCATAACTTTCCCCTTAATATAACTTTATAACATATTCTCTAAGGCTACTTAACTGATCAAGAGGCAAGTTGTAATAAAAACATGGAAAATACCGCACAGATAGCTCCCTTTTAACTTACAATTAAACCAGTTAATATGTCATCCAAACATTAGAGATTACCAACTTTGTCAAACATAACAGAGAAAGGTACAGCTAAATAATGCTAACATTAGCTTCGGTAGCTTAGCTCAACATGTCAATAACAGCCTGAGTCAGCAAACTCCAATACAACTCAAATGCTGTGAAAGACAGTCAACAGCCTTTCCAACATAGCCGCCCCCAATTGCGGTGCAAATTGGCTTCCATGGAAAGGCTAACTACTCTGATGAGGGATCTGTTACCTTGTTGTCCTCGTCCTGGATCTCTGGGAGGACAATAAGACGAACTATAGGCCAGGTGTAGGTTTTGCCCTGTACCTTCACTTCTGATGTGACCATCTGGACCAGGACATATTCTGGTCACTTGTCCAATCTGCCATAATGCTTGTGGAAGCTGTGGGTCGACAAGCAATACAACCGCTCCTACTTTGATGTCTTCTGTTGGTCTCTGCCACTTGCCTCGAGTTTGAAGGCTAGGTAGATAATGTCTCACGAAGGCAGATCAGAAACGATCAACCAATATCTGTGAATGTCTCCATCTCCGCTGTCCTAGCAGTCCGGATGCAGGATAAACCAACTGGGGCAGGGAGCTGTCAGCTCGATCCAGGAGCAGGCAGTTAGGAGTCACAGGGTCAACATCAGCCACGTCGGAAGAAACATACCCTAAGGGTTTTGCATTTAGGATGCTCTCAACTTCAGTAAGAACTGTCATGAGCACTTCACCACTCACCTTTTCAGAGCCAATGGTAGTGTACAGAGTAGACTTGATGGAGCAAACTTCTTATTCCCACGTGCCACCGAAGTGTGGTTCTGCTGGTGGGTTAAAGTGAAAACTGACCTGTTGCTTAGCCAGTTGCTGCTGGAGCTCTGGACACATATTGGCGAACGCTTCCCTGAGCTCCCTTTCTTCCCATCCAGATTGTTATCAGCGCAAAGTTCAAAAGCCAACATATGTGATGGTATGGGGGTGTGTTAGTGCCCATGGCAACTTGCACATCTGTGAAGGCACCATTAATGCTGAAAGGCACATAAACGTATGTTCTAGGGATGTCCCTGCTTATTTCAGCAAGACAATACCAAGCCACATTCTGCACGCGTTTCAACAGCGTGGCTCCGTAGTGAAAGAGTGAGGGTACTAGACCGGCCTGCCTGCAGTCCAGACCTGTCTCCATTGACAATTATGAAGCGCAAAATACGACAACGGAAACCCTGGACTGTTGAGTAACAGTCGTACATCAAGCAAGAATGGGAAATAATTCCACCAACAAAGCTCCAACAATTAGTGTCCTCAGTTCCCAAATGCGTAGGAGTGTTGTTAGAAGGAAGGTGATGTAACACGGTGGTAAAACCAGCTTTTTTGGAACGTGTAGCATGCATCAAATTAAAAAATTAGTGAATATTTGCCAAAAAACATCAAATATATCAGTTTGAACATTACTTATCCTGTCTTTGTAGCGTATTCAATTGAATATATGTCGAAAAGGATTGGCAAATAATTGTATTCTGTTTTATATTTATGTTTTACACAACGTCCCAACTTAATTGGAATTGGGGTTTGTATCTGATATCATATTAATTATGAATATCTTGGGGGTTGGACTGAAGACAACATTTGAAGACATCACCGGGAAATGTTTCACTATTTTCTGACATTCCATCGACCGAATGAGTAACTAGAAAATAACTCACAAAAGTGAAAATAATTGTTAGTAGCAGCCAAGTTTATCATATTTGTGATTTCTAAAATGGGAAGCAGCAGATATTTAGTGAAAACAGGGATGGTATAAAGTCAACAAAAACATTTATGAGTTAGTAGGGAGGAGAGTAAACTGACAAGAAACCCTGTAGCTAAAAACGTATAAAGGAATTATTCTCAATGGAAAAACTGATACGTATGTGGACTCTACAAAACCGTTAATAGGAGAGAGAAAAAATCAGGAAAGAAGACATGCAGAGGTCCTCTCCTGACTGTCTCTGCTGTGTTGTTTCAGAGGAGCTGGCTCGTAAGCTGAAGCCTCTGGGTGTTGAGGAGCGAGCAGTCATCCTCAAACTGAAGGAGAAGGAGTGTCAGAAGAGAGGTCTGCCTTTCACAGGAGAGCTGCACGCCTGGGACACGCGCTACTTCATGACCCAGGTACAAGCTGCGCCTGAGATACACACACTTCAGTTACTCTTATATAAGCACCACGCAGAAAGAAAGATTAAGCCAGACTTTTTTTTAATGTTTTATATGTTTTTGGATCTACAAATAACACCAAAAGTAAGTAATAACACTTATTTCAAACATGGCCCCAAGATGGTACAATCTTATTTAAAATGTATATAATTTAAAATCTTAAAAAACAAAATGGGATCATTACAGATTAAAGCATAAAATAGATATCAAAATTAAACACGACAAACAAATAAATGTCTGAGGTAAAATTGAATTCATTTAAAATTAATGAATTAATACAATTTCTCTTCCTCTTCTTTCTCCTCCTCTCTCTCCTTTTCCTCCTCTTCTCCCACATATAATACATTTTCTCTGTCACTCTTTCTTCTTGTTCTCTCCCCCCCCCCCCCCCCCCCTTCAGGTGGAGGAGACTCAGTATGCAGTGGATCAGAACCTGCTGAAGGAGTACTTCCCCATGGAGGTGGTGACTCAGGGTCTGCTGGACATCTACCAGGAGCTGCTGGGTCTGACCTTCGAGCTGGTGGGGGGGGCGGCTGTTTGGCACCCGGATGTCACTCTGTACTGTGTGAAGGACCAGAGCAGCGGGCAGGTGGTGGGGCAGTTCTACTTGGACCTCCACCCCAGGTGAGGCTCAGAGCAGGTGGCTCTACTGCTCCTTTCACACCAACGCGGTTCCAGGGCCGATTCTGAACTAGAGCCTGTGCCGGCTGTGCGTAGTGATGAAAAGCTTCATCACTACGCACCACAATGCAGTTCGGCAAAGCGTGACATCACCCCATTCAATCAATCAATCAATGTTTATTTATATAGCCCAATATCACAAATGTTACATTTGTGATATTGGGTCTAAGGACCCTCTGTCCTTACATCGTACAAGGAAAGGGTCTACAGGACCCTCTGTCCTCACATCGTACAAGGAAAGGGTCTACAGGACCCTCTGTCCTCACATCGTACAAGGAAAAACCTCCAGAGAAAACCCACAGTTTAAAGGGGAACATGGGAGAAACCTCAGGGAGAGCAACAGAGGAGGGATCCCTCTCCCAGGACGGACAGACGTGCAATAGATCACAAATAGTGAATGTTTGCCTCGAGCCCCCACAGACTCTAGTATCGCCACTGCTTACTTTGACCATCCGTTCGCTGTCATTGATCATTGTGGAGAGCAGGCAGACGTTTTGTTTTGTATTATAGCAGCTATCGGATGGAATCAATACATGGGCTGCACAGGTTGTCATGTCCGACTATCACAAGTAGAATCATAATGAAAAATATGCCGGTAAAATGTGCCTGTAGAAAACGGCTTGTGCCACAATAGGATAGCAACAACAAGTAGTCAAGATAGTCAGTTTAGCTTCGGTTGCTATGCTAACATCACCCATTTTATACCAGAGAAACTTTCATAACAGCGTTGTGATGCCAAACAGCGGGCAGCACTGCAGCGGTCGGTAAATTCTGCTGAAACACATTAATAAAGAATGAACCACGGCACTCTGGAGAAAAGTACAAGGGTTGAGAAGTAGTTATTTAATTGAATCTGGCTTCGTATGATTAAAAGCAACACGATCATCGACCCGACGCCGTTTGGGAGAAAATCAGCGACGTACACGGTAACGTCATGACGCAGCCGCGGCAGCACCAGTCGGGCTCTGGGCGGTGTGAACAAAACAGGGGCTGAAAAGAAAAACCGGTTCCGAACCAGAAAAGCTCTAGCACGGGAACCGCGTTGGTGTGAAAGGGGCATGCATGTATTCAGGGAACACCTAAAGGGGAGTTATGAGGGTCTCCTTTTCCTCCTCCTCCCTCACTAAATATCCTCTCCTCCACTTAGTTTTTTATTTCCTCCCTCACAATCTTTCAATGTGCTCTCCTCCTCCTCCTCCGCCTCGTCTTTGTCTTTTTACTTTTCCTCTTCCCCCTTCCCCCTCCTCGTCATTTCTCCTCTTCTTTCCTTTATAAATAGTTCCCTCTTCCTTTGTCTGTTTCCTTTTCCTTCTCCCCCTTGTTGTTCCTGTTGCTCCTCTACTGTTGACTACAGGTGTGTTCTGTGTCCCTGCAGGGAGGGGAAGTATGGTCACGCTGCATGCTTCGGCCTGCAGCCCGGCTGCCTGCTGCCTGACGGCAGGCGGCAGATGTCGGTGGCGGCCATGGTGGCCAACTTCAGCAAGCCGACGGCTGACGCCCCGTCTCTCCTGCAGCACGACGAGGTGGAGACGTATTTCCACGAGTTCGGACACGTCATGCACCAACTCTGCGCTGAGGTCTGAGGAACCAGTGTTCACCTGTAGTCACCGATGCTACACCTGTCTAGCTTCACATCCAATTAGCTGTAAACAGTATGCAGTTATTACAAAGTAGATATTTTTAAGAAACAGCTCAGATGACCACTATGGAGATACCCACACAACACGTTTGAAATCTCTAGCAATAAAGCTGTTTGAATGCTTTTTCAGGTCATTTGATTTAGTATGAAGTGTTTTCTTCTATATGGAGAACAATGCTTTACAATGGTTCATCAACACTGACAAATGTGACAAGAGATAAAGATAGCTCTGAGCAACAGATTGATAAGAATAGAAGAAATCAGCAAGTAATTGGTCAAATATGTTACAAGCTTAGCATCAACATGTGTGCCATGTGAACCATGTATTTCAACTGTAAATGATACATTTTAGTTCTACAATTTTCTGTATCTGTGTTATATGGGTTTGATCTGCCGCGGTTCTTTAGGAGACTATCAGCCGGTCTGAATCCAATGACTATAATGATGGGATAGTTCTAGTCACAGTTTATGATGGACTGAGTTATCAAAGTGATTATAGGGTCCATTTTTACAAGCCTCATGTCTTCTGAACATTCTTACACTGAAAGGGCATTTCAGATGGACATTGAATTTGTCTGATTTGTTTGACAAAGCAACAAACTGTTGCGAGATCTGGCAACACAGAGCATTAACATTGGTCTCAGTTAGTGGAACCCTCTGTGACGGCCACTAACGGCAGAGCGCGCGGATATTCGTAAAGCTTAAAATGATTGTTAGCTGTGTACATTTCTAATGATACAGGAGTGTATTCTATTATATTCCATTGGTGCCGATTGTAATATGCTGTCATTACTTTTTTCCTAACGTACCCTAAGAGAATGTGTCTCCTAAACAGGCTCTGAGCCGGCAGTGAGTGCGCCTCATCGGGTTTCTGAGTGTCCATGTGTTTGTTTGCAGGCGGACTACGCCATGTTCAGCGGGACTCACGTGGAGCGGGACTTCGTGGAGGCTCCATCTCAGATGTTGGAGAACTGGGTGTGGGAGAGGGAGCCTCTGCAGAGGATGTCCAAGCACTACAAGACCAACAGCGCCATCCCAGAGGAGCTGCTGGACAAACTCATCAAGTCCCGCCTTGCCAACACCGGTGGGTACCACACATGAAATAGTACTTTTGTACCAAGCAAGTATTCCACTTTAACTGTGGGTAATGTTGAATTCCAAACCCTTAATGTGACTGTGCCCCTCGCGCAGGGCTGTTCAACCTGAGGCAGATCGTCCTGGCTAAAGTGGATCAGGCTCTGCACACCAGGAACGGACTGGATGCTGCAGAGGAATACGCACGCCTCTCTCAGGACATCCTGGGAATCCCCGCTTCACCAGGTCACTTTTTAAATGCCGAAGATGATTATTCCACACATGTTAAAGAACACAAAAGGCAGGCCACAAGCTCCCAAATACAAGTGTCATTCCTCCTCTGACGATTTTGATTACAAGTTTGAATAACGTTGTACCTTAAACACGCCCTATTATGCTAATTATCAAGTGTATATTAGTGTCTCTCCTGGGACATGTCTCCATGTTTAATGTTCAAAAAGCTCTTTTCCTCAGACTGCCTGTGCTGCAGCACCTCTTTTCACCCTCGGTCTGAAACCAGAGCCCAGTCTGCTCTGATTGGTTAGCTGGCCAGCTCTGTTGTGATTGGTCAACCGCTTAGAGATCTGTCTGAAAAGTACAATGTGTTGGAGAGCATAAAAGCAGAAGTAAACCAGTGTGTCCAATGGAGGCGTTTCAGGCAGGGAGGGGAGTGTGTGGGAGAGAAACTCCCTCTGGAGGGAACACAGGGATTTCAGCCTTTGTAGACCAGGGCCCCTTTAATCATGTCAAGTTTTGCTTTCTGAATGTTGTTGAATTATCTCTCATTTTGTTCCAGTTGTAGTAACAAAAGTCTTGGCAAGATGCACGTCAAATAATTTCTGAAAAAAACCTAGCAATAGTAAAAACTAGAGGAAACACTGAGTTCACTGCCGCCTGGTTTCCATCCTCTCTTCTCTCTCTCCCCGTTGACTTTCTCCGCAGGAACCAACATGCCGGCGACCTTCGGGCACCTGGCCGGCGGCTACGATGCTCAGTACTACGGTTACCTGTGGAGCGAAGTGTTCTCCATGGACATGTTCTTCGCTCGCTTCAAACTAGAGGGAATCATGAACCCGAAGGTCAGATCTGAGAACAGCTGAGGAGAAAAATCAAATAACTTTAGTCATTTTAATCAGGAGAAAAAATCTATGGGTGATGTGAAGGAAAAGATCTGCTCACTACTGATGAAATGAAACTGAACCAAAACAAGCAAGTAAAGCTGGGTACATTTACTTTAGTACTGGACTTAAGTATATTTTGAGGTACTCATACTTTACTTGAGTATTTTTAGAATTCTATACAGCCTTTATATTCAAACTATCCTAAACCTCAGAGGGATTTCTTTGTTGTTCTACACCAGGGGTGCCCATTACGTCGATCGCGATCGACCGGTCGATCGCATAGGTAGTGTGGGTAGATCGCATGGCATTGAAAAAAAAGAATGAAAAAAAAAATATATATATTTTATTTTTAAGTTAGCCTATCATCCATCCTTACTATGGCATTTGCCACTTGATTGACGTACAGGTAAGCCAGTCTGAGTTGCATTGTGCCATACAGGTTCATGCAGTTATGAGGGGGCCTCACTTCCTCATCTGAAGCGCTAATGCGGCGCACTATTATGCGCTTATGCGGCGCAATTAGTGTAAGCGTGCCACAGTTTATCCGCCGTACCCCCCCCCCCTCGCGCTCGCGACACAGATTGGGCAGTCATTTTAAAAGTAGCTCCCAAGCTGAAAAACAGTGGGCACCCCTGTTCTACACTATACTGCACAGTACTGTGACGCCTTTGGTTATTTGCCAAATTCAAAATATTGTATTCTTTCTTCCAGACTAAAACAAATCTGTATGTTGGTGAAAATCTTTGTTACATAAAATGGAGATACATTATTATCCCAAAAGTAAACCTTTTTATATATGTTTGTTGAGATGTTAAAAGTGAAAAGGCTATTTATCCTGAGATAAATGAGTGTGCAGAAGTTTCACTAGTAGAAGAGTGTAAATATAAGCTTAGCACAAACACTGTTTTCTTTAATTGCTGTCTCCTGATTGGCCCTCCAGGTTGGTATGGACTACAGGAAGTACATCCTGCGGCCTGGCGGCTCAGAGGATGCCTCCGAGATGTTGAGGAAGTTCCTCGGGCGGGAACCGAAACAGGAAGCATTCCTGCTGAGTAAAGGACTGACCGTGGAGCTTGACGCCAGCACGCCGTGTCCCTGCTGACCAATCACAGCAGACCGCTCCACACACAGTTCACAGAGAACAACGGACTGATGACTGAGGTTTTCTAAAAATAAATAGTGACAAAATGTTTCTTGACATGTACACAAATTTGCATCAATAAAAGGATTTGAGGATATCTTCTGTGTCTTGCTTTACAGATGAGTCTGGTAAGGGCCAGTACACAAACCCTTCTGTTATCTGAGGGTCTGCATGGTCAGAAATATGATGATACAACAATTCTCAATTTCTGTTTGGTTCCTCTTGCTAAAGTTAAAGGAATACTTTTTTTTTTTCAAAACTCACCCTTTTTTACGCAAAATTCCTAAAGGAGACCTCTTGAATGCATCCACGGTGAACGAAGAATCCTGGAAAAAGGGGGACATTTTTAGATGAAATAGGGACTGCATTTAACAGCAGAATTTTTTAAAAACAAAACAAAACTTGTGCAGTGTTTACGCAGGTCTCGTATATCCAGTTGTTTGCTCACTACTACACAAACACATTTACTAACGGCACTAAGACTGTTTATGCTGACATGTCTTTTATGGTACTGTTTAAGTAAAAATGCATGTTTGGGAAGTAGCGAGCATATACTGAATGAATGACACTTCGATTATACTGCACAAGTAGTGTGAGAGTTTGTGAGCGTGTGTGCTGATATCGTTTAGTCGAGTCAAAGCAGCCGCTATTTACATCAAATCAACAAAACTTCACTGTGGGGGTAATTCTTCAAGAATTTTGAGTGAAAAATCAATATTGAAATGATTTTTTGGGTGAACAGAAACAAACCCCTTAGGGGTCATATGGTAAGACACACGTGGTAATTAGTGAGCAGGTTAGTGAAACGAGTGTTGTAGGGATTGGTGATACATCATAATCTCCGTCGAATGGTAACTGATGAGGGCAGAACCTGCCACAGCTGCCTGGTCAGCAGCTCCACTAACATTACACTCCATGTTCATCATTTGTTATCTGAAAGATTAGCGGATCATTTTGCGCTGTTTCCGTGTGTGCAGTTTATCCAATCCAATTAACTCACACGTCTATATATATTTTTTCTGCAATTGTAAAATAAATATTTTGTAAGTTAAAGCATAAATACTACCATGTACAAGTACTCCATTACAAGTACAATTCCCACCTAAAATCTTCCTTTAGTAAAAAAACAAAACAGGTATCAAAGGTAAAGGTAGTCATTCTGCAAATTATATTTGATTAGAATATACTAACTAATCAGTTGAGCTCATTTAAATGCTCTGCTCTTTCCACACACTTTGGTGGTTGCTGCTCTACCCTTACAGCCCAAAATAGGAGTTCCTGATCCCAGTATGAGAGTTGAGAGAGTGAGTTGTCAGTCGGCTACAGAGGGAGTGTCTCCCAGCTGATGTAACGTCCTCGGAGAGCTTCAGGTCAACATCACTGCTTTTTAAAAAACAGCCTGAAGGTAACATTTCTGAACAAACATGACGGAGAGCAGATTTAACATAATCAAAAACAACTCTTCCCACTGCATACGTTGAGAATCAAACTGCTATTATTATATTATATCTCACTCGTTTGAGCGATAAAAGCCTTTATTTTTCAAAACCTGCATCACTTTCTACATTGATTTGAATCTGTCCCAGAAACTATTGCTTATAGTTTGTGTCCTTTACAAAGACTCAAACTTGTGAAATCACTGCTTCCCAACTGTTGCCTTTGACCTCGCAGAACAGTAATGGATATTGTTTGGGCCACATGTCAAACATGTTTGCCCCTTTGCCATGTGAGCCCCCAAGTCAGAATTCTGAGTTTAAACTCCAATAAATGTTTTATTTCATTATATTTGAACAATTTCATTTATTGATAAAAATGTGGCCCTTATCCTTCTGTAAATGTTTTGTGCATGAATATTTCAGTAGGGAAAAATCGGAAAATAAATAAATATTTGAATAGCAGAACTGTTTTTATAATATTGTGAATATTCTGGTTAGGGAATTTATTTATTTTAATCTGGTCCCCTACCTTAGACCTGATCTGTGACTGGCGGTAGAAAACACACTATGTCAGCAGGATGTAAATTAACTGACGGATCTCTTGTTTCTAATGCACCACAAAACTTGACAAATAAAAATAACTGAATAACATTTTGAAAAAGGTAACACACATGATTTACAGTATAATGTATTTTCCTACTTACAAGGCATCATTGTTATAACATTGAAACCAGACAAACACATCTTAAAAACAAATAACTCTGACATTTGTGGTTACTAAAAAATAGACATTTTCCATTTTTGAATCAATGTGACAATTAATGATATGCACTAGGATGGGATGATAACAGATAAAGTACTAGCCCATCACATATATGATCAGGTGCAGCTGCATTGTTATCCTGAATGTCATCATCATGCTCAGTGTAATGAGCATCGAGCAGCAGCTGTGGGCATGGCCCCTGGGGACCCCCAACTCCCACCGGCCCCCGCTCTGTAAACACTCAGCTGAGTTCAAAGTAAGCTGATCTGAAACATGTTGTAGTTTTAATTCCAGCTGGTCAAACACACATCAAAACCAGAGAGAAAAATAAAAGTATTTCTTTACAGCAACATTTAAATATCTATCTGTGTTTAAAATAACTATCTGTGTGTCTCACAGAGCCCCGGGATGTGTGTGTGTTTATCCTAGCTTAGCATAACAACTGCAAGCATTGGGAAACTGATAAAAGAGACAGTATAAATAGTACAGACTCACCTCAGAGTGCGTTTTGATAGCAAACTATGGCTAATTACCAATCCATCCTGTCTTCAGCTGCGTTTAACTATACTTAAGTCAGGCTAAGATCTTCGAGCTTACAAAGCTAACAGGATGTAAATGCTAATGCCAAGTTAAACCTCTGAAGACCAAGTAGCTGCAAGCCATCATTGGTGCTACAGGTAAATAAGATCCAACAGGAACTATATGTTCTACTGTTATAAGTGTTCACTATAACTTATATAGATGCTCTTGTATAGGAAAGGATTGTGTAGGTTGACTTGTTCTCGTTTATTAATCACCGATGCACAACACGTTACATCATAAAGGTTCCTACCCTATTATGCCTGATACTACATCCCCCTTTCTAAATAGGAGACCTTACCTGTGGAGAGGATGTGTATGGACAACACAAGCCTCTGAAGCTGATATTAAACAATTTCTTAACTTGTATTCATTCAATACATGTATAACAGCATTACATCTCAAGTTTACCAAGATGGATATTATTAAAGACACTAAAGGCTTTTTCTAGGTCTTAACATAGTGCAACATATGAAACACTTTATCAACATATGTTTCTGAAAACACTGCAACATATAGTTCTGTCTAACTGCAGAATTCTTAAAACATTCAACTGCTGGACTTCTTTTTATTCATTTATTTCGTTTTTAATTATGGAGGGCGATCATAGTTTTGTCTCTGTTTTTGTCTGTAACTTTGTTCTGTCAATTTCAACCTTATCATATCAGCACATCCTGGGTTGAGCTGTGATGGAATGACAGGAATGAGTGTTGTTATCTTCCTCCCCATGAGAAGCTCTGTGGGACTGTATCCATTTGCCAGAGGAGTAGCACGGTAGGCCATGAGGGCAAGATATGGATCACTTGATTTCTTAAGGAGACCTTTGATTGTATATATATAGAAATGTATTTATTGGGATAAACCCCTTGAGATGCACCATCTCGTTTTCAAGGGGGTCCCGACAATAGCAACAACTTACAAACATACATAACAATGCAAAACATGACACACAAGACAAACCACATACAGTCTGTTAAATAAAAATCAAGCAAAGCACACAATCATCACAAGACAGTTGAGCAAATCAGTTTCATCAATATCAATTACATTAATAACAAGTACAGACCAGTTGAAAGTGAGATGATAATGCATGTTTAAACATACCCAATGATGCAAGAGATCTAATAGCAGCAGGTAAAGTATTCCAGTCTGTTGGGGCTTTGAACATGAACGCTCTTCTGACAATCAATTTTCTTGCAGAGGGGACAGAGAAATACATCTGAACAGAATGTCTAACTTGATGATTTGATGAGTAGGGTACAAAATACTGCTTTAAATAAGGAGGATAGTTAAGATAAATGCATTTAAATATCAGCTGGAGCCAATGCGTGTGTCTTCTTGTCTACATTTAAAGAAGGCCATTTAAGTTGGTTATACATTGTGCAATGATGTGTACGGAAAGGACAACCAAGAACAAATCTGCATAGTCTGTTGTAGGCTATGTTGAGTGGAGCAAGATCTGATTTAAGTGCATTTTGGTAGACAACATCACAATAGTCCATAATCGGAAGAATAAGTTGAGAAGCAATTCTCTTTCGGACACCGAGCGTAAAACAATTGCGAGAGCGGTGTAAAACACCGATTCCGTAATTGACTTTTTGTAGTACATGCTTTATATGTAGTTTAAATGAAAGTTCAGAGTCTAGCCATACCCCAAGATATTTAAAGTTATCAACTTTATGCAGAGAAGTGCCATCCTTACATGTTATTACTACATTAGGTTTGGATTTGAGCTTCTGCCTGGTACCAAAGACCATGGTATAAGATTTTGTTTTGTTAAGCAGTAATTTATTGTGTGATAGGATAGCCAGTCCTGTAAGATATTAAAATCTGATTGAAGAGAGATCTGAATTTGTGAGAAATCAGATTTGGATGTATATATGACAGTGTCATCAGCATAAAGGTGAGTACAACAATTAATGAGACAAGAAGATAAATCATTTATGTAAATAGAGAACAGAAGTGGGCCCAAAGTTGATCCTTGGGGTACACCCTTTTGTTGTATCAACAGGTCAGACTGTTTTCCATTAACAACCACACATTGCTTTCTACTGTGAAGGTACGAGTTAAAGGAGGGGTAGGTAAGTTTGAGAAACCGGCTCGAGATACACTTTTTGTTATATTCCATGGAATGCTCTTAATATCCTAACACACACACACACACACTCACTCACTCGTGCACTTGCGCGCGCCGTCATTGCATTGGGCGTGTTTCCCGTGAGCTCCTCGGTCAGTCCTCCTGCGGCTCAGTCCTCCTGAGCCGCTGCCGGAGGACACGTTCACCATGGCAGAGTTTGCTTCAACATCGCCTACAGGTCGCAAAAGAAGAACTGTAATGCAGCAAATTATGAAGAAAAAGAAAGTGGAAACTAGGAGAAGTCAAACCAGAGTCAATATCGGAGTTGCTTTTCAACAATGGCGACTACTTATGGAGCACACCGGGCCGGAGCTGACGCCATGCTCGACTCTTTTTCTCTTGGACTGTTGTGAGCTTATATGTGGATCTGGGTACCGGTCGCGTATCTTCCAGACACAGCAACTGGGAATAATCACTCTGTGACCCTGTCCCAGGGCTCCATATTGCCACACAACAAATTGTCTGTATGCAGCATAGCTGAACTGTATGTTGCTCTCCCCTGTGTGTTCCAATGTGTCACCGATAATAACAAACAAATGCTAGGTAGCATAGCATTTATATTTACTCATTTAGCAGACGCTGTCTAGCGTAGCTAGGTAATTAGGTACTGTATTTCGTTCGTCGACAAACATGATAGATGAATACGCTAAATATTTCAAATAAACATTCAAAACCAACTTGGGCTGTGTAGTATTGATAACCATTTTTTTGCCTGATATGTAACGTTACGTTCTAAGGATAGAGGGTGTCGTTTTTCTCATATTGATATTCTGAATAATCTGTGCTGTTGTATTTGCTGTAAAGTGTCCCTACTGTAGGCTATTTTTATTATATGTACAGCACTTTGGCTCGATCAAAAATCGTTTTTATAAATGTGCTATATAAATAAAACTTGATTTGATTTGGTTACCGCAGCCTGCTCTCCTCAGCTAGACGTAACATTTGTAATATATTTTCACAAAACAAACATGCTAGCTTCAAAAATATAAGCACTGACAATAACTTTATTATACATTTGTTTTACATTCATTATCATGATCTTGTACGCGTTCATGTGTGTTGGAGGAGGTGCTCTGAAGGAAGGGGCGGATTCTTTTCGGCTGTGTACTTTTGAATTTTCGTGCACTCGAGGCTGTTTCTCAAACTTACCTACCCCTCCTTTAAACCATAACACTGTATTATTAGAAAGGCCAATGCTGTGAAGTTTATCCAAGAGCAGATATCGATCAACGAAATCAAAGGCTTTTGTCAAGTCAATCAAAATGGCACCTGTGAGTTCACCATCATCTGCAACAGAGTACAAGTCATTCGTAAATTTAAGTAGGGCAGTTGTTGTGGAGTGATTAGGCCTGAAACCAGATTGAACCGGAGATAAAATATTATAAGTATTGAGATAATGTGACAGTTGATTATAAATTATTTTCTCCAAAACTTTGGAAATAGAACAGATTATAGAGATTGGTCTGTAATTATTTGTATCAAGTACATCACCACCTTTATGCAGTGGAATGATGCGTGCACATTTCCAAATAGTCGGCAACTCACAGGTGGACAAAGACAGGTTGAACAAATCAGCAAGTGGGTACATGAGAATATGGGACGCCAATTTAAAAAACTTATTTTCTATACCATCAAGTCCTGCACTGCCATCCACTTTTAATTCTGTGATAGCGTTATGAACTTCGTGTGGTAGAATCTTCTTAAAAGAAAAAGAACTGTTGCAGTATGAGTTACTATTAGAAATACCAGTTGTCAAATAGGAGTCAGATAGTAGTGTGGAACATACATTAGCGAAATGCTGATTAAATATTTGGGCAATGGATAATGGGTCATGAATTATTGTATCAGCAGTTCTTATTTTATTAATAGAATGTTTACCTGATTCTTAAAGTCCGATGTGAGAGATTCTTTATAGTAGTTGGATTTAGCATTTCGGGTTTGGTTTTACTCAGATTTCGAAGATGCCTGTATACTTCCCAATCGGCTATAGATCTTGAATGACGATATATCGACCATGCTTTATCCCTTTGCCTAAAGAGACTGATGAGTTCAGAATTTATCCAAGGGAGATGTTGACCTTTGACCTTAACCGTTCTCACAGGTGCATGTTTGTTCATTAGATCAGTGAGCTCTTTATGCAGAAAATCCCAAGCATCTTGTACAAAAGGTATCAGTTGAAATCTGTCCCAATTAAGGGCAACAACATCATTAATAAATAAATCAACATTCCATTTTTTATATTGTCTGATTTTGACTAGTTTTGGAGGTAGTTTAATTAATTTGATTTTCCATACGCAATAAACAATTGAGTGATCGCTGAAGCAATCCGACATGACACCAGCTTTTAAGATTCTGTCAGGATGTGACACCAGTATCCAGTCAAGCAGAGATTGGGTTCTAAGAGTGATAAGAGTAGGCTCATTAATTAGCTGTTTAACATTTAGACTACTGAACAGTTTTTTCTCTCTATCAGATGATTTATCCAACCAATTTTTATTGAAATCACCAAGCAAGATTATTTCATTTCCGCAGGAAATGGAGTCGATAGTGTCAATTATGTGGTTAAAAGACTGCAGGTGAAGAAGGTGGCCTATAGATGCTACCAATAATTAAGCATTTATTTTCATGAAAAATAATTTGAAGAAAAATGCATTCAAAATGTAGAGGCTCAATAGCAGTAGGAATTAGCTCAGTCACAAGGTCAGAGGAGACATAAATAGCCACACCTCCACCCCTGCTGCATCTATCAGATCGGTAAAGCAGATAATTTGTAATTTGTAGTTCACCATCGGAAATGTTACTATGAAGCCAAGTTTCAGAGATCGTGATGATTTTAGGTTTATGTAGAACAACCCATATCCGAAGTAAATCAATTTTGGGCAATATACTCCTAATATTCAAATGAATAATTTGTATACCCTTTAATTCATCCAGTCTGGAAATAATAGCACATAATGTTCCTGTCGCTTGTTACGCATAAATGTGATTCATGATTGTAAAGATTGCTAGATTCAGCCATTAATGTAAAACAGACATACAAAACATCCAAACACAAAAAGAAAAAGACAGAAAAACACAAAACAACCGTTAAGAAGGCCCAGCAGCCCTGGACACCAGATCCCAGAGCATTACCACGAATAAACTTAAACATAAACATAATAAATAATTACACAGAGCTCAGTCTGCATTACGAAGAGGATAAAGAAGTCGTAGCTCAAAGAAATTAATCCGAACGAACACAAACATTATTTAACAATAACAGCCACTCGGGGCAGTATTGCAATAGTAGTGGGCTCTAACGTGCCACAGAAGAAGAAGTGACGTAAACGTCACTGTAAAATGTAAACAAACCACACAACTGAAAGAGCCAGGCGAGTGCCCACCTGTTATATTGAGTTATAATAAACACAAAAGAGAGTGTCAACAACATCTCAGCAGTCATGACACGTCACGTAAACAGTTCTCTGTTTTTAGAGAAGATGAGAAAAATAAAAAACAAGAGAAGAGAAGAGAGGAAACCGATGAGAAAGTCACTTAGCTGCACCATCGAAGTGGATCAACATGCTACCATTAGCAGCAGCCTCATCTCTGGGGATGTTCGCCACCCAGGAGAGTTTGAGGTGGACATGAAGATTGCCTCCGCGTCTTTGTGGGTAGAGAAGCGTTGTTGTGTGCCATCAACAACAACGCAGAGGGTGCACGGGTAGAGGAGAAAGTACTTCATGTTGAGTTCACGGAGCTTGCGTTTGACTGGATCGAAGCTCCGACGTCTTCTGGTAAGCTTGGGACTGAAATCGGGATAAATGCTGATGTGTTTCCCGTTGTAGTCCAGGGACTTTTTCTCCCTGGCAAGACGAAGGATTTTAACTTTGTCCTGGAAGTTCAGCAGCTCGATCATGATGGCCCGCGGGCTGGCACGGGAGTTTTGCCTGGCAGTCGGTGAGCGGTGTGCCCTCTCAATGATCGGCAGGGTAGGGAAGGCATCTGACCCAAGGAGCTGCGGGATGAGCCGAGACATGAAGCCGATAATGTCACTGCCTTCAGCGGACTCCTGGATTCCTACGAAGCGAAGGTTAGAACGTCGGCTCCGGTTCTCCAAGTCATCAACTTTAGACATTAGGAAGGAGTTGTCTTTCTCAAGCTGCTTGACTCGAGCAACACACTTGTGTACATTGTCCTCATTAGCCCCGACACGATGCTCTAACAAATTGACCTGGTCTCCCAAACTAGACAGGGAATTGTGTATCCTGCTCAAGCTACTTTGAATGGGATCCATTTTTGAGTCAATGTGAGTCAGCATGTCGGTCTTGATTTGCTGAATCGCGTCCCACAAAGTTTGCAGAGACATGTTTCCCTCCATAGTTGTAAATGCAAAAAATACTCCAGAGACCGTAGTGAGCTGCTTTACAATGTTAATCAAATGATCATGGGTTCAGATCATGTGGATCAATGATATGAGCTTTAAAGAGCTAATTTAACAGCGACAAACAGACGAGCTTGAGATGCGCTTACTCACGGTGCGGCCATCTATTGTCCTCACAGCCTGCTCTGCTTCTCCATTGCTCTGAGGGAAGTGGGGACTGGATGTCACATGACTGAAGTTCCAGTCCTGGGCAAACTTCCTGAATGGCTCGGATGCAAACTGTGGTCCATTATCTGAGCGCACTATCTCTGGCACCCCATGTCATGCAAAGATAGCCTTGAAGTGTGTGATAACTGCCTCTGATGTTGTGGAAGTTAATTTTGCCACTTCAAAAAATCTTGAAAAATAGTCAACAATGACCAAATAATGTTTGTTGTCTAATTGAAACAGATCTGTTCCCACTGTAGACCATGGTCTCGGTGGGAACTCAGTAGGCATCAATGTCTCTGAGGTTTGTTCTCTCCCGGCTACATGTGTCACAGTTCTCTATCACTTTTGTTAACTCCTTGCTGAGTCCTGGCCACCACACAGACTGTTTGGCTCTTTCTCTGCATTTGGTTATGCCCATGTGACCTTCATGCAGCTCTGAGCGATGTAGGGACCACTATCCTACTACCATAAAGTAGGCGACCATTTTGAACTGTGAGCTCACCTGAGAGTGGCAGATAGGGTTGAAACACTCTCTCAATAGAAAACTTGTCTGGCCATCCCTCTACACAGTACCTTTTTAACTGTTGGAGTATGGTGTCGTTGTCTTGGTGTGTCTGTATTTCCCTGAGTCTCTTTTCTGTAGCTGGCAGGCTTGCTATGACTGAGTCCACGTACAGATTGATTTCATTTTCATGAAGCCCCTCATTTATGTTGCTGACAGGAGCCCTGGATAGTTGCGATGTCTTTGCCTGCCACATGTGATATGGTGTAGGAGAATCACATCAGTCGCATGCGAAGACGCTGTATGCGTGGTGGGAGTTCATCCAAGCGCTTTGAGCCTAGCAGAGGAACCAAAGGCTTGTGATCAGTCTCAATGTGGAAACTTTTCCCGATGAGGAACTCTGCAAACCTCTCGCAGGCCCAAGTTGATGCCAGAGCCTCCTTTTCAATCTGGGGATATCTCTGTTCAGTGCTGCTGAGAGATCTTGAAGCATATGCTACAGGTCGCCATTCGATGCCTGTTTGTCGCTGCAGAAGCACGGCACCCATCCCGTATGAAGATGAATCCGCAGAGACAAGAGTTTCAGCATTTGGGTCATACAGCACTTGTCCCGGGGTGTCGTCAGATCCTTTTTGATGCTGTTAAAGGCCTGTTGCTGTTGTGGCCCCCAGGCCCACATGTTTTTTTTTTTAACAAGTCTCTGAGTTTTTTCAGCCAGGTGGGGAATTTCCCAAGGTGATTTGTCATCCCCAGAAAGCATCTCACCTCACTGACATTACTGGGCTCTGTCATGGCTTTCACAGCGTTAATCTTGTCTGGGTCTGCGCTGACTCCAGATGCCTCTATAGCTTGCCCCAGAAACTTTATTCTGCTTTTTGAGAAGTGTCACTCCTGCTCCCTGCAGTCGTGACAGCGTCCACTTCAGCCTCTCATCATGCTCTTTTTGTGTGGCTCCCCAGATGAGCACGTCGTCCATCTGACACACAACACCTTCCAGGCCCTCCAGGATACGTGACATTCGTCTTTGGAAGTGTTCTGGTGATGATGATATTCCGAAGCACATACGGTTGTAGCAGTGTCGCCCAAATGGTGTTATGAAAGTTGTTAGCAGAGACGATTCCTTGGACGGTGGAATCTGCCAAAATCCTGCATTTGCATTAAGCTTTGAAAACACTTTAGCTCCAGCGATCTGTCCCAAGGTGTGCTCAACTGAGGGGAGGGGATGTTTCTCTCTCAACACTGATTTGTTCAGCTCAGTGAGGTCAGTGCATATTCTCACCCTGCCCGTGCGCTTGGGCACCACGACCATGGGTGCACACCATTCTGTGGGCTTCTCCACTTTTGAGATAACACCCTGCTGCTCCATGCGGTCTAACTCCTCTTTAACCTTAGGAAAGAGTGGGAGAGAAATGCGCCTAGGGGTTGCAAGGGGAAACGGCTGTGCCCCCGGCTCCAGAACAATGTTGTATTTTCCCTCCATTTTTCCTAAACCAGAGAAAAGCTTTGGGTACATTTGTTGTACCGTTTCCTTGGATTCTAGGGAGACATTATCTAGTCTAGCAACCAAGTGTAGTGCTAGAGCAGCCGACCCGCTTAACAGTGGCATGGCCAGCCCTTCAACCACATATACATCTTCATTTATGCTTTTATCATTTTTACTCATTTTACTACTTCCGGCGGCTGGGTGTGAGGCCGAGTACTTCCGGTTTGAGTACAGAGTTTTGACAGCTTGACAGTTTGTTATGACACACCAAGAGCAAGAATGAGCGGATTTTGGGGTAAAGAAAAGCGATTGGCCTTCCAGCAAAGTCGGCACTACATTGCTGTGTGCCCCTTTGCACAAATTCGTCCCGTTATAATCGGGAGATAAGTTTCCATTCATTTCGGCAAGACTGGGCAACAACGATTAAAAGATTTCTTGCTCCCAAACCAATTGTGTATTTCATTACAAAAAGCAGTTATACCATACTATGTTTAGGTACTAATGAATTATATCCTCAAAACAAACGCACACATAAATAACATAAGAAAATACATAATTTAATAAATCCACAATATGATAACATTTTACAGATGAATTTAATAAACTTTTACAAAACATAGCTTAACATAGATGTAGGGTACAAAACCAGGACTTACCTAACACTGGCCAATACAAATAACTGGACCCTACATGGATTATACTAACCATTCAGTAAAGAACAGCAACGTCACAACCAGTTTCTGGGGTTTCCATGAAAGCAGAGACGGTTTTCAACCTCTCATTAAGAATCTTTGATGAAAGCTAAGTTTGGGTTTAGCTAATGTAGGCTATTTATCATTTTACACGAGAGGGTTACAAAACGAAAAAAAATCTGTAGCCCCTTCATGCTACACACACATAGCTAGCTACCAGTTGATGTGAGCAAATGTATTGTCACTATGTAATCTGTTGCAACACGTCAGCTAGCTGGGCTCATTTGAATCCTAAATCACAGCAGTGGCGTTTTCTCCTGGAGGCCAAGGGAAGCCAGGCTTCCCCTGTTTTTTCGGATTGTAGTTATAATTTGAATAAATCAATAAAAACACTTCGTTTAGTTTCGGAAATTCTTTGTTGTGTGTTGCTGCCGGCCCGTCTCTCCCCCATTCTCATTGAGTATTTTACAAGGAGTGAAACAGCGCCCCTCTAGATGTTATGGTGAAACAGTAGATTGCACTCTCTGCTGCTAGCCGAAATTGGCTTCCCTTGGTGAAAAGAAATGGAGGGATTGACCAATCAGATGAGGCTCACGTGATGCCCCTGCCAACCTGTGATTGGTCAGGGCGATGCCAAGGGAAGCCAGAGGCGGCTGGCTTCCCTTGCCTCACAATCCAATCAAATCGCATCAACTTAGTGTGTTGCAGTGACGCGTCCTAAAACCCTGAAGTAAGCTGCGCTCGGTTTCCCTCGACAAAAAAGCAATGGGATTTCTCCATAGGATTTTGGAAAATAGCTCGAAATAAGGTCAGTGGAAAACGAACCTGTTAGATAAATGCACGTTTTGTTCAGTCGGATAATATCCACATGTCTACCCTACTTTTATAATTTTCGAATCATAAATCTAATCGATAGAAGATAGATAGCGTCACTGCACCATTCTCACCGCCGTTAGAAAGTTGCAAGCAACTGAAGCAAGTGCAATTATGGAGGGTGGAGATTTGGAGTATTTAATCAAAAATAATTGTACTAAACTTCCGCTACAGCAGCAACAACACATACGATCTGATGACAGGCCAATGCCCAAACTGGAGCTGTGTACAGCGAGGAAAAAAGGAGCGAATCGGACGTAAAACGTTAAAGGTCTCCTGATTTAGTTTGTGAATGAATGCTTATTAGAGTTTCGGCTGGAGAGTGCGTGCGGACCTGTCGGTTAGATAACAGGTGTGTGTGTGTCCTGCATCTGTATGATACAAATGTGTGTAAAATGATACCGGGTGCTGTAATCACTCATCTGGTTACGTTATTACATTGACCACCACACCCCCGACCCAAAAGAAAGGACGTATTATTGGCTTCCCCTAATTTTTTCCCCACGCCACGCTACTGAATCACGGGTTACCTACTCTAGCCACATCAAAATCCCAGAACATGAACCTGATTGAGGTTTTGAACCGATGAACACTTTTTATTTTCCTCCCTACTCTGAGATCGTAAGGCTTTTCATGCTTTCTCATGGACCTGTAACAGCTAGCCCTGACGCTCACTCTCCCTGAAGGTAGATCTTTGTTTGAAACTGTGGGGAATTGGATATCATTCATGTTATCCAAAAAACGTAATAGTACATCATTAAACCACTTTACACTGTATCAAGACTGTCAAGTTGTCAAAGTTAGCCAGTAACTACAGCTTTGTTTGTCACTTACCTTCATGATTGTCGATGTAACTGGATATGGCATCTGAACCCCTTTTCTCTTTTGCTCCTCGGGGCTGAGCCTGCCGCTTGTAGCCGATGTACATCACTGATGTTAACCTTCAGTAGGTCTTGGAGACATCGAGTGTATATATATAATATCTATACGCTATCTCTCTCGCTATCTATTGCTATCTATAAGCTACCTATCGCTCTTCCCTCTACTGCTCTACCGTAGACCGGAAGTTTACAACCACACACTCAATGAACCGGAAATGGAAATACGTCATCCCGTGCAACTAGCCTATAGAGTGCCACAGTGACACGTCCTAAAACACGGAAGTAAGTTAGCATTTTACCACTTCCGGTTCCTTCGATAAAAAGCAATGCAATTTCTCCATAGGATTTTGGAGAATAGCTCGAAATAAGGTCTGTGGTTGACACACATTTAAGAGATGGATCACGTTTTATTCTACGACATTAAATACATCAGCAGTGACCCCGCTGGTGATTTTTGAAGTGTTTACGTATCTGAAAAACGATGGTTGTTAACAAGTGGCTGAATAGGACTACAGAAGTTGTCGAGGCCGTTTTACGTCATTACACCGAACACGTAAACATGTGTAAGTTTGTTTTCCCCCGTGTTCTGCTTGAAAGCAAGTAACTGCCTCCTGCAAACTGTTAAAACAAACACTTCAACAATTTTGAATCTGTAGTTTTGAATATGGATCTTAAGTTGGCGTGACGTTGAAGCAGCGACCCTGCTGTAGTTCGTTTATAGCATAACGTTAGCATTTTGCTTCTGGCGATTAGATTTATGATTAGAAAATTATAAAAGTAGTGTAGACATGTGGATATTATCCGGCTGAACAAAACGTGATCCGTCTCTTAAATGTGTGTCAACCACAGACCTTATTTCGAGCTATTTTCCAATATCCTATGGTGAAATTGCATTGCGTTTTTGACGAAGGAACCGGAAGGAGTTTACTTCCGGGTTTTAGGACGCGTCACTGTGGCACTCTATACCAGCGCCATATAGATAGAAGTGTTACGACATCTCCGTTCACTCCAATGGACCAGTTTTTTTACAGCAATGGCGGATCGTGGAGCTCTCAATAGTTCCCCGGAAGTTAGCTTGCCGCTGACTTCTGGGGCTATCTGCGGCTAGCAGCGCAGTAAAGTTGCAGCATAATAGACCGTTCGTGTTGGACTTTTAAAGGTAAGAAGACGTTTTAAGATTTATATTGCGGATATTATCAGCACATCCGAGTCAAATTAACATGTGTATTAAAGGATGTTAGTGGATTCCATGAAGATTATCCCTAAATCAGTAGATTTAGGGAACGTTTACAGATGACAGATTAGGCTAGGATTCCGGATAAAGTTAGCAACACACGTTAACCACGAACAGCCTATTAATCCGTTCTCTTAATGTTATTTCAACCCAACGTTGTGGAATTAGAGAAAAGGGGCTTCTTAACGTGCTTTTATCCAGGGTGGAGGGAGTTAAATATTAGTTAAATATAACATTGGGGCGTGTGATTGTAGTGGGTGGAGGTGGTGAAATGAAGATATCCATTTTAGAGTTCAAGCTAGTATAATATAGTTCACGTTACACAATAATAAGGAAGAGAGCTATTTTTGTGATACATCGCTATTGATATGGATTTAGAGTGCATATGAGACTTTTAAACAATAAACAAAAACGTAACTTATGGGTGAGTGTTTTTAGCAGAGCCATAATGTCCTTGTGATTCTGTTGATTATTACCCGTCTGTATTATGTTGCAGCTCAGCTGATTTTGGATTGATGGCAAAGGGAGAGGGACTTAAGTGAGAGTGAAAACTCAAGGTAAGTTTCAAATAGGTCAGCAATTTCCCACCCTATAGGTTGCTAGATGTATCTAACCCTTTCTCCTGTCTCCCTCTCTCAGCACAAGAACCCCAGGGGAATCAATGGAGCCTGAAGACCTGCAATGAGACCCTCACCCTGCACCTGAGTCTCACCTCCCAGAGTTTTGCAAGCCTCTCCCTGTTCCTTATTTTGATTAAACAGACGTTAAGCTTCCCAATGGTGTGGTCTTCGTTTTGTGAAAAATATGATTACCTCACATGTTGTGTTGCTGTTGTTGTCTTTAGTGATAGTTAAATTGCTCCTGCTGACTTGAGCCAGACATTCTTTCCTCCTCTCTGTGTCAGTGGGGAAACTTTACATGTGCACTCCTTTCTCTGAGCGCTTGGAGCATCCCCAGGCAGCACAGCAAACCATGGGGGAGACGATATGCCAGGACAACACAGAGGAAAAGGCACAGACAAACTGCATGACATGCTATTCAATGTTTATTGAATTCCATTTATTTACATGGATGTTCCTAAAACAACACATTTAACATCATCATGCTGCTGCTGCTAGTGCTTTGACTCATTGTGCTGTCAGTTGACAATCATTGATAGGCACCTGTCGTTCCCCTGTCCTTTCTGAAAGTCATAAAGATTACATTAGTACTTTAGATTACTTGTGTCCTCAATTACCATGGGATTACTGAAGCCACCATGAATTAAAGAAATGGTAGAAATGTATCAAATCAGAATTTTGAAACCTTCCTCCCCTCCCTCTAAATATATCAATACACATTAGGATGTGATGCTTCTGACTACCATACAGGTTTAAGAAGATAATATGTGTTTTAAAGAATTCAAAGCAATAAACAACAGGCTCTTTAACCAAGGCAACGTTAGCCTAACATGTATATGTTAACAGGTAAGATAGCTGTTCACACTATCTATGTATATTTGTCTACTCTTTGTAATGCTATTTAAGATGTTTACATTTTCGATTGTTTAATTCTAGTCTTTAACTGTCTAATGTACAATGCCGTGTCTTTTGCTGCTGCAGCATAAACATTTCCCCAATTGGTATCAATAAAGTACTTCTTATTTGATCTTAATCCTCAAATATTAGCAAATGTTACTTTAAAAAAAACAAAAACATTGATCTAACTACATACACATATCGATATGTTGTATAAATATTGCAAATCAAAACTGTTATTGACCACTAATTACCAAAAATTGCATTTATATCCTGGTATTAATGTTAGGAATGTCACAAGGCTCAGGACCCAAACGCACAACACCAGAAACAGATATTTTTCAGGGAATCAGTAAACAGTCTGAGTGATCTGCAAAGGGGAGAGTCTCTGGCCCATTCTGCTGTAGCCCAGACTGCTGCTCTACCAGTCAAGTGTGTTATCATGAAAGCTATCCTAGACTGGTCTGTTGGAAAGGCAGAAGGCTGATGTTGGTAATGCAGGTCGCATTGGACTAAAAAAGGACGACAGTCACCTGAGTCACCGGAGAATTTCTCTGGAGATGCGAGACGAGAGCATGAAGAAGGAGTAGGTCCTTGGATCACCGGAGCCACAGGATTCACAGCCTCAGGCAGGGGAGTAGCAGCGGCAGAGGTTTGAGATCCAGCTTCCAGGTGAGCAAGGACACGGACAAGCTGATCTGCCAGGTGGTTTACTTGGCTGTTCACAGATGTTTGGAAGCTTTCTTGACGACCACTCAAGTCTCTCACTCCCTGGTCAATTGATTTCAGCTGGTCGTCATGCTGAGACAAAAGCGTGCCTTGTGAGCGCAGTGCTGCTCTGAACCTGTCTGAGTCGGCTGGGTCCATTCTTTGGCCAGTTCGTACTGTTAGGAATTTCACAAGGCTCAGGACCCAAACGCACAACACCAGAAACAGGTCAGATTAACAAGGTCTTTTAATTAAGGTCAAAACACAAAACGCTCACTTGGAGGATCAAAACTCTAAACAAAAACATCTTCATGGACTATCAAAAATATACTTAACAGGATCAAGGAATGACTGGCAGGCATGACGAGACAAGACGAACTGGCACAGGACAAAGGGAGACGCAGACTATATATACACACTAGGTAAGGGGACACAGGTGGCAACAATTAAGGGAGGGGCTGATAATCACACTGGAGGGAAAAACACACAAGGGCAGGAATGCTCTGAAACGAGAGGGAAAGGTTACTACAAAATAAAACAGGAAATCACAAGACAAAGTAAAAGACAAAAGGACTGAACTGAATAAATTAACTTAACACAAATGTCTAGACACCACAATTAATGCATTCAAATCGTGATTCAAATGGCCCGCCACGAACTTCTGGAGAACTATTGAGTCTCCCTGAACCACGTGACGATCAAGCATTTTGGACTTCCGTTGTTGCAACTCTTCTATCTATACGGCGCTGGCCTATACCAGCTAATCCCAGGATAAAAATGCAATTTTTGGTAATTAGTGGTCAATAACGTTTTTGATTTGCAATATTTATACAACATATGTGTATGTAGTTACATCAATGTTTTGGGTTTTTTAAAAGTAACATTTGCTAATATTTGAGGATTAAGATAAAATAAGAAGTACTTTATTGATACCAATTGGGGAAATGTTTACGCTGCAGCAGCAAAAGACAAGGCATTGTACATTAGACAGTTAAAAGACTAGAATTAAACAATCGAAAATGTAAACATCTTAAATAGAAATAAAATAGCATTACAAAAAGTAGAAAAATATACATAGTGTGAACAGCTATCTTACCTGTTAACATATACATGTTAGGCTAACGTTTCCTTGGTTAAAGAGCCTGTTGTTTATTGCTTTGAATTCTTTAAAACACATATTATCTTCTTAAACCTGTATGGTAGTCAGGAGCATCACATCCTAATGTGTATTGATATATTTAGAGGGAGGGAAGGAAGGTTTCAAAATTCTGATTAGATACATTTCTACCATTTCTTTCATTCATGGTGGTTTCAGTAATCCCATGGTAATTGAGGACATAAGTAATCTAAAGTATTAATGTCATCTTTATGACTTTCAGACTTTAAGGACAGGAGACCCACAGGTGCCTATCTCTCTCTCTCTATCTATCAATGATTGTCAACTGACGTAACATAACGTTAGCATTTTGCTTCTGGCGACTAGATTTATGATTTGAAAATTATAAAAGTAGGGTAGACATGTGGATATTATCCGGCTGAACAAAACGTGATCCGTCTCTTAAATGTGTGTCAACCACAGACCTTATTTCGAGCTATTTTCCAAAATCCTATGGAGAAATTGCATTGGTTTTTGACGAAGGAACCGGAAGGAGTTTACTTCCGGGTTTTAGGACGCGTCGCTGCGGTTCTCTATTATGCCTGATACTACACTATACACTCTTCACAAACCACAAATATGTAAAACTACAAAAAAAAGCTATTGTAGGCTAGTTATACAGTGTAATCACAATGCTAACTGCGGGGGAATCCCCAAATATTTGATTACAATTTTTTAAAAAATTGTTGTTGAAGTTAGCTAACAATTAGGTTGAGCATCAAAATGGTTTGGTTCGGGTTAGCAAACAGTTCAGTTTAGCAGTCAGACAGATGCTTCAGGTTAGCTAGTTAACATTTAAGTTTAAGCCATAAGTTTGTGTTTTATACATAAAATGTTTCAGTGGTTCCCGTTGGCCATGATTTCAGCATAGCCTCATGAATTTCATTACATTGATTACATTATTTCACGTCAGCCTTCAAATTATTACCCTCTATATTTGCAATAAAGTAGCATACATAAAACATTTTAAACAATTTGAACCAGTTATTGTCTAGTTTTTCTATCCAATCAAGTTTACAGCCTTCTTTTAAGATATTCATTAGATCTTTATTTAGAATGGTAAGTACAGTAAGGACTGTAAATGATACATGTAAAGACTATGTGTGGAGGAAATAAGTATTTGATTCCTTGCAGATTTTGTAAGTTTGCCCAGTTACAAAGAAATTAACAATTGGTTTATTTTAACAGTGAGAGTAAGAATATCAAATGTCCTGCTGGAAGACAATCCGTATATCTACGGTCCATTTGTTTTTCTTTATTAAAATGTTTAACGGAAGAGCGTCTGAAGGCCCGTCCACACAGCGGCTTTGGAAGTTTCTTCCAACGCTTCTGCCCATTCACTTTGAATGGGGTGACGTCACTTTTCGCCGAACTGCATTGTGGGAAGCAGAGCGGAGCTTTCCTGGCGTTTCAGGCTGCAAAAGTTGAGCAATGTTCAACTTTTGAATCTTCTGAAACTTTCGGTGGAAGCGTCAGTGTGACGAAGGTAACTTCGTCACTGTGGACTGACGGCTTCGGGCCTTGCACTATTGCACATGTGGTTTTATTTTGAAAAGTGTTTCCCTTTCCCCATGTCTGTTACTCCTGATTATGTGCACCTGGTGCCCTGTGTTGTCTCCTCCCCCCCCCACCTGTGTCTAATTGCTGATTAGTGTGTGGGTATTTAGGCTCTGTTTCCCTGTTTGTGTTGGCTGGTGGTGTGTGTGAGATCCTTGTGGTGGCTGGTGACTGTGTGCACGTGGGCAGCAGATTGAGGCTGTGTCATATATTTATGATTTAATAAATGCCCACGCCGGGTTGTATTTTGGGCGTTCTGCCTCTGCCTCCTTGCTTGGTCGGGCCGCTCAATTGTCAGCGTCACAGTTGGTGTCAGAAGTGGGATTGACCAAGTAAGGAGGTGAAAACGATGGAGGAACTGAGGGAGATGATGAGATCACTCCTGCATCTTCAGGCAGCCGGTGAGCAGCAGTTCGCACGGGTACAGGAACGGGAATCCAGAATAAGAGAGGAACGGAGACTCCGGAGGCAAGGCGGCCGATTGGCTAAAGGCTGTGTATCATATAATGACATTAAACAATTCTATTCTATTCTATTCTGTCTTTTAATATATGATTATTTCTCTGCTCCTAGTTCATTCCTCGCAGATTATTCAGTCTCATCCTTCCATCAGTCCCAGTCAACGCAACGCATCAGCACACTTCCAGTGTCTGACTCCATATGATATTGTCCTGATGCAATATTTCTTTCCTTTTTTCTCTTCTCTCTTAACTGAATAGTCCTGTCTTTAAGTATAACCCAATGTAAAGTCCTTTTCCTGCACCATTTTTACTGTATGTGTTTGGAGAAATGACAATAAATGGCCCAGAATTGTACTTTATAAAGTCTGAATCTTGTGGTGCTTGAAAAAATACACACTGGCCAATGGCGTTAGCAACCAGGAAAATGACACCAGTAATGACAAACAGATGAGAATGCTGCGTGGGGTCTGGGTGCCGTGTTGGCGGGACGTTGCGGGGCTCGCTGCTGTGAGGAGCGGACAGTGTGAGCTGGCTTACTGGTGTCGTTTCCTGGTTGCTGCGTGGGGTCTGCGAGACAGCGAGACATCGCGGAGCTCAGTCTGAACTCAGCCTGAGCACCATGGACGCGGGAAGGGGGGGTGCTGAGGGGGCTGCAGCACCCCCATCTGCGAGGCTCCACTAGCACCCGCACCCCCAAACGTGGCGCACCTACAGGGAAGCAGAGAAACACCCCAAAGCATAACGTTTCCACCTCCATGCCTGACGGTGGGGATGGTGTTCTGGGGTTATAGTCAGCATTTCTCTTCCTCCAAACACGGCGTGTCGAGTTGATGCCAAAGTTCTTGATGTTGGTCTCATCTGACCTCATCACCTTCTCCCAAGCCTTCTCTGAATCATTCAGATGTTCATTGTCAAACTTCAGACGGGCCTTTCATGTTCTTCTTGAGCAGGGGGGGGGGGAGCTGCAGGATTTGATCCATTATGGTGTAGTGTGTTCCCAATAGTTTTCTTGGTGACTGTGCTCCCAGCTGCCTTGAGATCATTCACAAGTTCCTCCTGTGTAGTTCTGGGCTGATCCCTCACCTTTCTCATGATCATCAATCCCCCACGGGGCCAGATCTTGTGTGGAGCCCCAGACCGAGGGCGACTGATGCTCATTTAGTCTTTCTTCTATTTTCAAATAATCTCACCAACACCAACTCCTCCTCACCGAGCTGCTCTCTGATGGTCTTGTAGCCAGTCCCAGCCAGTACTTTTTTAAAGGAAGAGGACTTATGTAACCTGTCTGTGGGGGCCAGAATCCTTGTTGGTTGCTAGGGGATCAAATACTGATTTCACACTTATTTTTGTTATCTTTTATATAATGTAAATCTCTGGATTTTATTTTTGATATTCTGTCTCTTATTAGTCAAATAAATTTACCATTACAATGATAGAATGTTAATTTCTTTGTAAGTGGGTAAACTTACAAAATCGTCAAGGGATCTTATTTCCTCCACTGTATAGCACAGCCAATAGGAACTGTAGACTGCAGGTACAAGCAGCAGTCAGGAGGGAGAGGTGGTTGTCATGGAGGAACTCTGAGGGAAACAAACAGACTACAAATCAGCTATAAGGGAGGTAAGGCACCCGGAGCAGTATGCAGAAGAAGACAGACGATGGCAGAAAGTCCAGGAGCAGCAGGACTCGTCAGCCTGCAGGACGTCCTGAGAGGACGCTCAGACGGAGCTCAGAGGAACAGAAGCAGCTCCAACATGGTCCGAGTGTTCATCAGCTCCACATTCACAGGTCAGAGTTCATTAACTCATGTTTATGCTCCCTACATTATAATCAACCAGTGCAATATTTGTTAAAGGCAAAACATGTCAAAATACAATTCTGGATGTATTATTCATGTTGCCTCAGAGATGTCACGGGCTACAGAATCTTTGTTTGTTCCTTAGAAAACCATGTCATGATTAATTATTTTTCAATGAATCATATCGGATCGGATATTCTTTCAAAATCACTTTCAAAATCACCGGACTTAACAATACATTTCTCCGGTCAGATATGAGCATCGAGAGGAAAGCCCTGTTGGAGAAAGCTTACCCAGAAGTCCTTGCTTTCTGTCGCAGTCTTGGACTGGTGTTTGAGGTCCGTTTCCAGAAATCCAGTAATTGATCATATGATATATATATATATATATAATGTATGTAGTTTCAGTAAATACCTGCTCCTTTTTCACCGAGGTCACTTCCTGTTCAGGTAGTGGATCTGCGTTGGGGAATTCGAAGCGTTCCGTCCGGAGACCACGAGGCCTGCGAGATCTCCCTGCAGGAGATACAGACCTCCAAGAGGGTCTCAGCAGGTCCAGCTTTCATCGTGAGTGTCTCATCCTACTCAAATTATTATTCGGATTTTTACCGTCTTGTTTTGATAATATCAAAGATGACTTATTTTAACTTGAGTTTAAAGTAGTCACAAATTCTTTAGGACATATTTTGACTGATTAGCTTCTGTCTGCATCAGCATGTACTGTCTGTATCCTCTTACCTCCCTAAACTCACACAATCATGAAATCTACATTTTCTCATGCAGTTTTCCATTCCTGAAAAAATACAAAATAGAACAAAATATTTGTTATATTGTTTGTAGATTGCAATTCTTTTTTAATATTCATTTCTAATTACATTTCTATTTAGTTGTTTTCCATTGGAGCGATATGATGCCCTTTATTTAGGGCTGCTAATACTATTTGATTAAATGATAATGATAAATATGCTAGCTGTTCCAATTGTTTGGTAACATTTGTTGTGGCAAAAAGAAGGCCCGATGTGACTTCTTCAAATGTTGTTCCAGTCAAGAGTCTGAAAATCCAAAATGTTATGTCTACTGTGCTATACAGTACTGTAAAACAAAGATAAACAGCAATTGGCGAAACAAACAAAAAAGTTTAAAAAAAGAAAGAAATGATTTTATGGATTAGGAAATGTTTTTCCGAAATAGGTTTTATTTTTTGTCCGATGTCCTTCGCTACAAAAAGAAAAAAGAACATTTATAAGATGGCCTGAGTCGCAGAAACATATATTTTTAAGTGCTTTTATTTACAAAAAAAGGGTGAAAAAGCGAAATTACACGGACTTCCAGTCCAAAAATAGAAAGGTAAAAATAAACATATATACAGCGTTCATAACATTTTTCGCAGATACCTCTCTGCTCTACAGCCAACGTCAGACTCCCCCAAACATCAGTGGCCACTGGCCAGAGGCTTATGATAAGCCACTCCCCATAGGCCAACCAACTATTTATCCAATTAATTAATGGAACTCTAAATAACTACAAATGTATTCAAAAGTATCTTAAAATAAATAAACACAATACATTAAAGAAGTCATATGCTACTATTTTAAACAATTAAAGCCCTAAACAATTCTAAGAAATGATGGTCACCCATGCCCATGCAGAACATGGTATGGTCCAGTTGGCAACACCTGTTTTAAAGGATTGAGCCTCTATTTAAGGCAGCACTTTTTCTGTCTAACTCATCAACTGTGATCGAGAGGGACAGCAGGTTACTTTGGCACATTGGAAAATAAAAATAATGATTAAAAGAAAACTGTCTTGAACAAAATAATGATTTGAGTGATCATTTTCCAAATGTCCAGCAATAATTCAAATGTCAAGTATCAGTGCACTCTCCACTGTTTTTGAATGCGATATCCTGACTGTGCCTTTTACCATGTGCGTTATACAAATAGTGACAATGTCTTCGTCACATCCTCACAGCAACTGATGAGAGTTTTGTGTTGGACAATTGCTACAGACTCAATCTGTTACTAGTGAAATTAATATCTGGAACTTAAAATGTGGCATATTTTGACTTCTCAATATCTACTCTTCTCTAACTCTACAATTTAAATACAGATAAACATGAAGATAGTTTTATATTTAGTGCTTTATTGATGTTTTAAGTATTGGTTGGATATATCTCTCCTCCATGGGAGCAAAGTTGTTTTGAGTATGTTGTCTCTTGTTTTTTGCCCTTTTTGCGCAGCTTTGTAGATGATACACATCGTTTTGTGGATTTTTGTCTCTTAAGAGTTGTGTATTGGGTATTGATAATAGGTATACTTGTTACCGGAACGTTTTAATCAGAAACAGAATACTTTATTATCCTGCCTGCCTGCTCGCTCTTATAAAAAATGAATTTCTTCAATATCTGCCTGTCTAAAAATGACTGTCACAAATGGGACAACCAAAAATGGATGTCTTATTTTACAGCTGGAAGAAATGTATAGTGATGAAAACAATCTCCATCAAAATAACTTACACGTTCACTTCACTTGGGAATAATAATTAAACAAAATCAACATGAAGCCACTAAATAAGAGTCTTTTTGAATGGTTTATTGCATGTTTTTATTAGCTGAAGGAGTACAGGTAAAAGTAATAAGTCTTTTAATCCAGGACGATCTTTCAGCTCATTCTTCTGCTCTATTTTTATGTTTGGGCTCAAAAGGCACTGCTGGGGAACCGGTATGGCTACCGAGCTCTTCCTCGTCTTGTCCCGGAGAAGCATTTTGAAGTTCTTTTGTCCAAACTCTCCAAAAATCCTGAAGATGTCAAGCAGCTAAATCAGTGGTACTTAAAAGACAACAATGCGGTCCCACCCACCTACGTTCTTCAGCCAATCACTGATCACTTCCCCCACTTTGATGACCTCCAGCCTGGGAGTGAAGCGCAGCGGGACGACAGCCTCCTCTCCTGGCGCTTCACAGAGACTAAACTGTTGAAGCTTCTCCGCTCTGCTGCCGCCGCCGCAGAGGCAGCAGGCGACATCACAGCCAAGCAGAAACAACACTTCTTCACATCAGGTCAGACGCCTCAAACATTTTCTCACTTATTGACTGAATATGATTTTTTAGAGCTGAGCGTCTCTCTCTTCTTTTCCACAGTCACAGAACAAGAATTTGAGCAGGGTTTGTGGAAGGATAGCAGCGAGCCATCGGCTCTACTCTTTGTGCGAGAGATTCCCTGCCAGAGGATGAAGGACGTTCCTAAACGTCTCGCTAAATACATGGACCTGTCTGCAGACGGCCTGCTGGATGCAGAAGCTCAGGGACTCCTTACCGGCCTCAAATCCCACCTCTACGCCACGCGGCAGAAGATTCTTAACTTGAACTGCGTAGAGCTCAGCAAAGGAAGCATTGACCCCAAACGTAAAGAGCATGCTCGGTACCTGGACATTATCTGCGAGCAGTTTGTGTTGCAGATGAAGGCCAGGATAGGAGAGGTGGTTGATTTAAAGGTAGAGGGGAGGAGGAGGAATATTTGGGGAAGCATTGATGAAGAGAAGGAGATCATCTCAGACTTTTGGGTTGAACAGGTTGGATGGCATGTCTCCATGAGTAATGAGCTATGCAGGAGTCTCTACGGCAGGGAAAGCCTTCTGGGTAAAGTCTGTTGTGCCATGTGGGAGTCCACCAATGTGCCCCATGGCCCCCTGGTGGTGCATGGGGCTGCTGGGATGGGGAAGACAGCTTTGCTGTGCAAAGTAGCGCAGGAGACACGCAGCGTTCTTAATGCCGAGGCAGCGGTGGTGATCAGGCTGCTCTCAGCACATCATCCTCAAAGACCCAACATTGACAACGTCCTACGTAGCATCTGCCTCCAAATCTGTTTGGCCTGGGGTTTGGCTCCGCCCTCACCTCTGACAGCCAACAACCACCAGGAGCTGCTCCAGTTCTTCAGGAACGTCCTCACTGAGGTGTCCCAGCAGGGGAACACTTTGCTCATTATCCTTGATGCTGTGGATCATCTCTCAGACGTACACCATGCTCACAAACTCCGCTGGATGCCTGCAAACCTCCCACCCAATGTCCACCTGGTGGTTTCCATGGATACCAACAGTGAGGCGTTTGCTAACATGCGGCTAAAGTTGAATAGTCAGAGGAGTTACTTTGAAGTGGAAGGTTTGTCTCGCGATGAAGGTAGACAAATGATGGAGTCATACCTGCACGAATCTCAGCGAACGTTGACTTCTGAGCAGCGTGAGGCCGTGCTGCGCAGCTTTGAGACCACCGGCTGTCCTCTGCACCTCAAACTGATTCTGTCTGCAGCTAAACGCTGGCTGTCCTTCACCCCGCTCGCAGCAACACATCCGAGCACCAACACACAGGAAGTGATGTTACAGCTCTTCCTGAAGCTGGAGGAGAAACATGGGAAGGAGCTAGTGGGCGGGGCTTTAGGGTACATTGCTCTGGCAAGGTAAAGAGAGTGTCATGTTACTCTTTGTTGTTGTTAATATTGTCTGCTAATGCTAATTACCTTTGCGCTTTTTAAATAACAGAGATGTGTTTGTTTGCAGATAACAATAACACTTTAGACATATGGGTGGTTGTTCGAAGTGTGTGGCACTTATGATGGAATGGTAAGGGTACTTCTTTAGGAAAATATGGATTAAAATGAATCTATTTTATGGCTGAATGGACCTAATTATTTGTTTACATTGGTGGAGAACTTATAGTGTTCTGCAAACACAGGGCACACAATAAAGACACCGAAATGTTTACATTTTCATACTATCCAATATCCGTAATCACAATAACATCCCAGAGGAAAAGGTTTGGAGGCACATTTATATATTAACCATAATACAGTGTGAATTAATTTAAATGAAATGTACCTGCAAATGTCAGCATTGTTCAGCAAAAAGGGGCCTTTTTGTTATTTTTGTAATAATTATCTATAGCAATTAGTTAAAAGGTATGTTGAATTTAAATGAGAAGGAATGCATACCCAATGATTCATCCAGTTGAAGTCGCATTTATCTAGAAGTGAGATATGTTAAACCTTATCGTGTGTACCTTAGTAGTAAAAAACATCAACACTAACAGTAATGAAAATTAAGTCATTTCAATATATGGAACCTTGCTAGACTAAAAACAATGAAAAT
This sequence comes from Gobionotothen gibberifrons, assembly GCA_943591055.1. Lineage (NCBI taxonomy): Eukaryota > Metazoa > Chordata > Actinopteri > Perciformes > Nototheniidae > Gobionotothen > Gobionotothen gibberifrons. Next base: position 6,371,001 of record CALSBZ010046918.1, read on the forward strand.
TAACTCCTCAGGGAAGGTGTGCTGGAAGCTGAACTACGTGACGTCATGTCTCTCGATGATGACATCATCAGTGAGGTGTACAAGTACTCCCTACCTCCATCCACCACGTTAATCCGGCTGCCCCCTCTCCTCTGGGCTCGACTCAGACACGACCTCGAGGATCAGCTGGAAGAGCGCTGGACGAGGGGGGTCGCTGCCATAGCCTTCAAACACTGGTGAAGAAAAATAAATCTGATAAAGGTTCACATGGCTCAAGGGAACATTTTTAATGTGTGTGTGTGTGTGTGTGTGTGTGTGTGTGTGTGTGTGTGTGTGTGTGT